>JANZXR010093771.1:0-10301 GCA_027575705.1 Erythroxylum echinodendron
TTCACTCTCATCCGAAGCTCTCTTCTTTCTGTTCTTCTTTTCCTTCATTCACGCCACCAATTCTGCCAATAAAGACATGTCCTCCATATCTCTCCCAACAGTCCACTTTACCCTTAGTTCTTAAGCTATATACCGAAAATGCTCTCAATTTTCTCTCAATGCATTTATTCCATAAGCTATTTTGCTTAAGCTAATGGAAAAAATTTTCAGGGGGTCGACAGTTACTTCATATGAGATGTGGACTAACAAAAAAACCCTATCTTTCTTATTTGAAAGTTTAAGGCTATTCGACTTATATGAAGTGAATATAGTCAGATAAGCTTGATGCGAAGTCTGACAAGTGTTTGTTTATAGGATATCCTAAAGAAACAATGGGATATCAATTTTACCTTGCTAAGGAACAGAAAGTTTTTATTTCAAAGCATGCTATCTTTTTAAAGAAAGAGTTTCTTTTAAAAGAAAACAGTGGGAGCAAATTTGAACTTGAAGAAGTTCAAGATAATCAAACAGACGCAGATCAACTAACTGAACCTGAGACTATAACTCATATAGATGAAGTAACAGTTCAACGTTCTTCAACACAGGATGTTTGTAGGTCACATAGGATACGCTCTGTTCCCAAAAGATATGGATTTCTCGTGATTTAATAGAATGACATATTGCTCATAGAAGATAATGAGCCTACTACCTATGAAGAGGTTCTGAAGAGTTTAGAGTCTGAGAAATGGCTTAGCGCCATGAAAGCAGAAATGGATTCTATATATAAAAACCAAGTATAGACTTTGGTTGAGACACCTAAAGGAATAAAACCCATAGGGTATAAATGGATTTTCAAAAAGAAAACCAACATAGATGGTAATGTGACTACCTATAAAGGAAGGCTTGTGGCCAAAGGTTTCCGTCAAAGACAAAGAATAGACTATTACGAGACCTTGAACCCAGTAGCAATGCTTAAATTCATTAGGATACTCCTAGCCATTGCCGCTCATTTTGATTATGAGATATGGCAAATGGATGTGAAGACAACTTTCATAAATAGAAATCTAGCCAAGGATGTGTATATAATGCAACCAGAGGGCTTTATATCTTATGATGACGAAAAGATATGCAAGCTTCAGAAATCCATCTATAGATTGAAACAAGCATCTAGGAGTTGGAATATCCATTTTGACGAGATAATTAAAGAGTTTAATTTCTCACAAAATCCGAATGGAAATCTAAAAGTGAACGGGCATACAAATGTCAGTTTTCAATACATGTTGGGCAAGAACGTGAGTTCAAATTTAATGGGAAGCATTGGATTAATTGTTACAGCAGTAGAAGAAGGAAGCAAGAGCAATACACAGTAGACACACGACAATGTTCAAGGAGTACTGCATGTCAAGATTGAAACTATAACAACAAGGAAGAAAATGCAAGGCAAAAGGTTGGACACAAGAGAGGAAAACATCATCTGCATTTCACGCAAACGTTGTGCATAATTTTGCATTTCACGCAGTTGTTTTGCTTAAAGGTAGACAACGTCTGCGAAAAGTAGACATTTTCAATAGGTGTGGGAGGCTTTTAGATAAGTGATCCATTCGAATTGGTATATACTTCATGTGGTTTGTGTATGAGAGCTCAAGTTTGATTTGGGAAACTCGTTTTTTGCATTCATCATAGTTGATGTACACAATTGTGAGTGAATGTTGGTTTTTGCACTTAATAGTATATTGAGTGTTATTTTTGTTTCACTAGCTTTGATGATTTTCATACTACTTGACCCAAACACATCTCACCTTACCTTTACCTACATTATAACCTTGAAAAGCCCTTTGATCCATGATTTTGCATGTGAACATTAGTAGTGGAGAAATGAAATGATATGCAAAGTACAGATATATTTTAGTTAAACACATTTTTTGAGTCTACCATTAGATTGCTCAGTTTTTGAAGATGATGAATGTTGATATCTCATGAGTAAAAGCTTGGAATGTTGACTTCTTGCTATGATTTTTGAAAGTAATTATACTCTTGGAACATATAGGAATTGAGAAAAATTTTTTAGTCTTTGAGCTTAATTTTAATGTTTTGCCCGAGGATGGTCAAAAGCCAAGTGTAGGGAAATTGATAGGAGCTTAATTAATTATGAAATCATTCTATAACACTTAGCGATTATTAACATGAAATTGCTCAAGATACTCACCTTGAATTCAAAGAAATTAAAATGACTGAAAGCACGATATTTGGGTCATTTTTTGAAGATTTACATTCACGTGTTTTCTTGGAACAAGAAGAAAACTAGAGTAAATAAAGCCAAAAGGAAGACAAGAAATGAAAACACAAAGAAAATGAATTAAAGTTGGACACAGCTATCCATGTCCCATGTAAGAACATGAGTTCAAATTTAATGGGAAGCATTTGGATTAATTGTCCTAGCATCAGATGAAGGAAGTAAGAGCAATACACAGTAGACACACAACAACGTCTAAGGAGCAGCACATGTCAAGACCGAAACGACAGCAACAAGGAAGAAAACACAAGGTAGCAGGTTGGACATAAGAGAGGAAAATGTTTGCGTTTCAATCAGACATTGTGTGTAAACATAGACAACTTATGGTAAACACAGACATTTTTAATTGGTGAGAATAGTAAAGTGGACCAACAACTATTGAGAAAAATCATAACAATAATGTAGGAGAGGAGTAAGGTGAGCGTGTTGACTGTGACTTTTAGCTGAAAAATTAGAGAAACAGGAGGTGTTTTTCGTTAATGGAGTTCGGGAACTTTGGGAGCTTCGGAAGAGCATGAAGATGGAGGCAAGCTCTCCACTGTTAGAAGACCTATGGATGGGTAGCTTTTCGAGGCCAGTTTAAAAGGGATATCAACAACGATGACCCGATTAAGCATTCCTTTTCTTGTTTTTGTTGTTTCTTTCTCTCATTAGGAATTGATTATGTTATCTTGTGTTGATTGAATTGGGTATTGTGAAAAGATGATTTTAATGTGTTCATTGGGTCGTTTATTTACAAACCATTGTTAGAATTTTGATATAATATGTAATCGTTATATTTAAAATCTCATGTAGTGACTAATGATTTGTAATCATTAGGGATAACATAATTTAGGTTAAATGATGCATCATATGTGGTTGTTTCCTTGATTAATCGATTTTTCTAATTCAATGCTACTACCCAATTGAATCTAGAGATCGTATCCTAGGTTATTCGGTAGTTAGGTTTAATTAACAGTCGTATCTTGATTAAACACTACCTAAAGGAAAACTTGGGTTAATTATTAACCCACGATTAATATTTTCTAGGAAAGGTTTGAGAACAACAAATCAATGAAAAATGTTTAATTAGGGTGTAGGCCGAGATTAAACCAAAGAATCGAATTCACTATGAATTCACCGTTTTCTTCATTTTTCATATGTTGTCCTTAATTTATTTTCATTAGGTTAGTTTTATTTTATTTTCTTATTTCTAAAACCAAAACTCCCTTAACTTAAATACCAGTTACTTTCATTTCGGGAACTTTACACACACTCTCTGTGAGATCAACCTAGGCTCACCACTGCTATAGTAGTAGGTCTAATTATTTTGTTTTGACTAGAATTACAACATGCTATCAATGTAAAACCTCAGTTGTACGAAAAGATAAAGTACAAGTGTTTCAAGTTCTAATGGTTCAGGCATTATCAACATGAATTCCTTACCAAACAAGTCTTAACAATTCAAAAGATGTAAAAGGTTAAGGAAGCTGGTGAGGAAGGGGATCTTTGATGATTAATTATAATGGTTGAAAGTGTCCCCTTAGATGCATAGGAGCGCAAGCAACATTTTTGTATATGATTCACAGCCGATGGTAAGCTTTTCAATTTAATTGTGGATAGTAGAAGTTGTACTAATGTTCCCTCAACTTATTTCATTGAGAAACTGAACATGTTTGCTAAGAAGCACCTTAGACCATACTCCTTGAGTGGTTAAACAAAGGGAACGATTTAAAGGTAACTAAATAGGTTATGGTGGCATTTTCAATTAAAAACAAGTATAAGGATGAGATTCTTTGTGACATTTTGCTGAATGTGCACTTTTTTTCACTTTTTTAGCTAGTGTGAATTATATTTAAAGTAAAACAAAAATCAATGTACAATTTACTAATTAATTCTAATTCAAATTATTAATCACAAATAAAAGCCCAAAATCATGCCTAAGAACTCAAAATTCACGAAGCAAAAGACACAACCGGGTGCAATATGAATTTATGAATTAATGAAAAAATATAGGAACAGATCAGGTATACTTTAAGAATGGATGCACCATAGAAAAGAGGAATAGAACAAATCAAAATTAGTGCTACACACAAGGGTAATAAAAAATAACAATTAAGATGGAAAAAGTTAAATGATAGAACCTAGTTCTAAACAACCAAAACACTGATACCAATTGATAAGAACCTAAACTATAAATAGCTTAAACTCAAACTAAATATGGAATTTATAACCGTAGGATAGACTTTGGAAATAAGGAATAACTTGACCCTAGCTAATCTTGTTGGTTAAAATCAAAGTTGTAAGTTCTTTTGATATGCCCAAATTGCCTTGATAAGGTCATACTTCGTTCTTGGATAAAGAATCAAAATGAAGCACTCACAAAAAATGAGAAAACTTTTAAAATTAGTATTATTAATTTGATAGATAGAATAAATCTATATTGCCTTTTATTTAGGTTTTTTAGAATCCTAAAAAGAAAAGGACTCCCTTTATCCTTGACTAGATGATGATAGATGAATAAACTGATTAGGAAAGCTTATATTCCCTAATAAATGGATTCACAAATAAGAACGGAAATCAACTAAAATCTAAAACAAATCTTGATTAAAGAAGAACTTCAAAATAAATAGGAAAGCAACTGAAATAAGATATGTTTTAAGTAAACAACAGTAAACATACCATAAGACATCTAATATGTGAGTTAAGCCAAAGGAATACATGAATTTGAACCTCAAAAAACTTAGTCCTTACATTTAACATGTATTTAATCCGTCATGTTATAAAAAAGTGATCAGTCTTGGAAAACATTAAGGTCTTCAAGAACAATCTCCTCTTTAGGTTGAATTTCTCAAATTAGCCATTGTAAAGCTTTCTTGATTAACTTAATCTTTGATCGTATCATTAGCCTCCAATTCCTTGCAAAGGATATTGACTTCAAAAGTTCGGATTTCATCCCACAACTTCTTAAAGCTTTTAATTTCCCTAAAATTTTAAGAAATTGGTTGAGGAAATGCATAAAGACAACATACTTTATTGTGTTGATTAATGGAGAACCTACAAAGGTCTGTAAAGGGGGCAAAAGGTTAAAGTAGGGGGACCCTATTTCCACCTATATTTTCATATTCAGCATGGAAGCTTTATCCAGATTAATGGAGCACAAGATAGTCGTGAATCTAGGTTTCAAAGTCAATAGTAGATGCAAAAGGATTGTGCTAGTAAATCTATCTTTTGCAGATGATCTGATGTTGTTTACAAGAGCTCAAGAGAATTCAGTAAGGTTACTGATGCAATCTTCACCATTTTAAAGAGTTATTAGGTATATAGATAAACCATAAGTCAATTACTCCTCCTTTGTATCTTATTCACTAAAAAGAGGATTAACTTTAAAGAGTGCCTTACTTTAATAAAGAAAGCCCAAAGAAGACTAGGGACCTAGCATAAAAAATATTTGTATTATGGAGGCATATCGCAGTTAGTAAAGCCCACTTAAATCCTTGTACATCTATTAGGCTTCATAAATGTTTTTTTAAAGAAACTAATCAAATGCCTAGAAAGATTATTGATGGAGCTCTTTTGAAGAGGCACAAACAATGGGAATTCCCATGAAAGTTGAAATGGAATGAAGTAACCAAATCAGTTTAAGAAGTGGGATTGGGTATAACTCTTGTAACCATGATTAAAACGGAATTGATGGGGAAAAGGCTATGAAGATTAGTGAGCAATGAGTCTTTAAAGATAAGGTGGATCCCTACTTACTTTTTTAAGAGGAAGAATCATTTAGGAAATCAAATCAAGGCCTTCACATTCTTGCTTTATGTCTTAGTTACTAAAGATTATAGGGACTCTTGCTAGCTACATCAACAGTAGGATAGGTAATGAAGAAAAGCATTACTACTTTATCCCTAAAGTCTCCTCCATAATATGGCTAGCAATATTGGGAAGATTGCCAACAATGGATAAGTTAAGTTACTTTAATTTATTAAACTTATGCCATTTATATAAGTTACACTAAAAAAGTCATGAAAAACTCTTTTTTAGCTATACTTATTCCTTGAGTATCTAGGAAAAAGTATTGGAATTGCTTCATCTACAAATTTCCAACTTGACATATATGGAATTCATCAACCAGGTACAACGAGATAGGAAAATATCCAAATGAAATATCCCAACATACATCATAAACATAGAATCCTATATGTATAATTTTTGGAAGGAAAGGAATATAAGATGCTTTCAAAACTTGGAAACTTAGAAGGATGACTTAAAATAGAAGATCCAAAGCAACTTTAAGGAAAATCTCTAATGGAAAGCATCAATTTAGTAACCATACCACCCAATAGATAAAGAATTAAGATACATATGGAATGCAAATTAACACCCTCCACAATTGATGAAAAATTGGATTGTTCAAGTTTAAATGTAAGAAACAAACTATAACAATTACTCCATCAAGGAATGATGATAAAATAATTAGAACTACATGTTAAATCCTCCAAAATGCCACAAACTTAACAACTTTAATAATTAAAAAAAAAAAGATTTTAGGTGTTGAAAGCTACAAACTGAATTAGTTTGATAAGTTTCAAATTTGATGCAAGAACTTTAAACAAAACTCTCACAAAAAACAAACTCAGATGTTTTATATTCTAATTTTTGCCTTAAAAAAAGAATCCTCATTTATATAGAACAAAGGCTAAGACACAACATCTGGTTCTGATTTAATACATAATGTAACTACCCATTTAATGACAACCCTTTAGGAATCCACGCCTTAAAAGAGCTGCAAAAAATTGTAGCTAACTATTTAATGACAACCCCACAACTTGACAACTAAGCCATGAATATTTGTTTTAAATATTTCAGCATTGTAACTCATTCTAATTAAGAGACAAGGAAACTAACACTTCACAAAATTAAAACCCTATTCTAGCATGTTGAATTCACATAGAAAATAAATGATGCCCATCTTACTAAAGTTCAAAATAACACAAAATAACAACCTAAGATCCAAACAAACATAAACAAGGCTAATTGGTGTTTTATTCTTTAGTGGGTTGGATTATTGTCTTCATGATTTGAATATATTTAAATCATGTTAATAATTTTATGCTCTTCTAGCATACATAGACCCTTGATATAAGTTAGGTGAGCTTGTTCCTTCCAAATTTCTTCAAGTAAGCAAGTTAATGTTTCTTGTCATTGGCCCTCTATAAATGGTTAAAGGATTTTGCTTATTGATGTTACCTCCAAACTTAGGAGAATCATTCCCTTTTTAATTCATATTATTCCCCTTTTTTTCAATAGGATTTTTCCTCAAATCATAACCTTCTGACAAGATGTCATTTAGTCCTACAAATTAAACCCCAAAATTCTACACACGTAGTATAAGCAAGTAAGGTATCGATCCTACAGAGAACTATAAAATAAGCACTATTTTTTCAAGCAAGCAAGAGTGTTTAAAAGCAATAATGCAACTAAATTAAATAGATGCAAAACTAAGCTAAAAATAAGAGAACAAATCACGAAAAGAAAAATCACACACACATACACGATTCTTAGGGGGTTTTATGTGAAATTTAAGTAAGAAAACAATTAAAATCAAAAGCTAGATTAAAGAGAGCAATTCAACAATTTCAAGAAAATTAAGATTTATCAAAATTCAATTGCAAGAGAGTTCACTAATAAACACCTAGTAAGTTCAATCATAGAACATAAAGATGATTTAATTGCGATGTGTGTCATTAAGGACCCAAATCTTGTCTAGTTTATCTCTAAAACTGGAATGGAAGATAACTCTTTTATCTCCAAACTTAGGCGAATCTTGTCTAGTTTATCAAAGACTTAACCAAAACTTGGTTGCATCAAGAATCAAAAGTAAAGCATTAAGATCAATGGTTTAATGTCTTAATTCTATCAATCAAATCTCGAATGCATTGACAAAATCAAAGTTCTTGATCTAAACAAGTTAAAACCAAAACTCGAATGAATTTTAACAGTTAAAGCTACTACTATTAACCTCTTGGAAACTCAAAACTAAGATGATTAATTTAGCAAAAACAAACATGCTAACAAGAACAAATTCTAGATTAAATTCATGCATACACAATTCGACATTCATGCATATAAACCAAGAACACAAAATCATCGCACATATACCCAAGAATATAAAGCACAAGTTCTCATGAATAAACTAAGATTTAAAGGTTAATACCTCTTACAATTGAAAAGAAAAAAAATAGTTCTTCATCAACATAAGATGCAGCAAAGAAAAATAAATAAAACCCTAATTATTGTTTAAGTAAAAAAGATAAAAGATGAAGAGAGAGAAAATTACTATTCACATAAATAGTGCATGTGAACAGTAACATACGAGGGAGAGAATGAGAAGTAATAAAAATAATGAGATAATATGTTTATTTATATTAGTCATGAGGAGGTACAAGAGAAAGTTGAATCCTTATAGGATTCAAAGGAAGAATCCATGGAGGAGAAGGACTTCTATTCCATGTTGAATTTGGTCTTTAAAAGGTGGAATCCAAGTTGGAGAAGGAAGAGGAGGTGAGGATTCCTAACATGAATAGGATTCCTAATCCTTGTAGGAGTAGGATTACTTGCCATCATATTTTTCATCAGCAATTCTATTTTTCTCCTCGAATCGCCAAAACAAGAAATCATTGTCAAAATAGGATTCCTTGTGGAATTGGGATTCCTAATCCTACTGGGATTGGCAACTTTGACCATTCCTACTCATTTTGAGCTCCTCTTTTCAAATATGAACTCTGTTTCTACAAATTCCATCTCCTTAAATTTATTTTTACATCTACTGTCCAAATGTACCTGAAAAGCGTAAAACAAGATAAGTGTAACATTTAAGACAGAAAATGCAAATAAATACAAGTATAGAGGAACAAAAAGGATAAGAAAATATCAGTGTATCACCTTCAATATCTACATCAAACAAAGTTAAATCAGAAACATTAAAAGTGGCATGTACATTGCCATACTCGCTTAGTAAACCCAACTTGTATGCATTGTCATTGATTCTTTTAATGACCTAAAATGGACCATCCCCTCTTAGTATCAATTTTGACTTCCTTTGGCTAGGAAATCTTTCTTTCCTCAAGTGTACCCAAACTTAGTTACCTAGTTCAAATATGATCTTCTTATGGATTTTGTTGATAAGCTTTCATAATGAAGAGTTCTCTTTTCTATTTGTGCAGACATTCGTTCATGCGAGGCTTTGACAATCTCAGCCTTTTGTTTGCAATCCAAATTAGCTTTATCAATCAGTAAAGTCAGCAAATCCATAAGAACTAATGGATTGAACCCATACATAACCTCAAATGAAGAATGGCCAGTTGTAGCATGTATACTTTAGTTGTAAGTAAATTCCACGTTTGGCAAACACTCCTCCTAATTCTTCAAGTTCCTCTGAAGTATGGCTTGCAAAAGAGTGGAGAGAGTCCCATTTACCACTTCCATTTTTCGATCCTTTTGTAGATGACAATTGTTCAATAAAATAACCTTGTAACAGCTTTCTTAAAAGCGTTTTCCAAATTTGACTATTGAAATGCCATGTAATCTCACAATTTCCTAGAAGAATAGCCCCGCAAGATGTGTTGCATCAACCCAACGCTCGTTAGGAATAGGAAGAGGATTGTATAACCTACGAGACATTGCTCTAGATTTAGCTTGTTTGCATGTATTGCATCTCTCACATATTCCCTCAACATCTTTTTTCATTTTTAACTAGAAGAAATGAGCCCTTAACGCATCCAAAGTCTTTTTAATTCCAAAATGTCCCATTAACCCGCCACTATGTGCCTCTCTGACAAGCAATTCTCTCATTGAGCATTGAGGAACACACAACTTAGTTTATTTGAAAAGAAAACCATCATGCCTAAAGAACTTGCCAAAACCCCTTTGTCACATGCCCTATAAACATTAACAAAATCAAGGACAAAACTATCCAAATCTTTAATTTACTCAAAACCTAATAATTTTTCATCAAGATTAGAAATTAGAGCATACCTTCAAGAAAGAACAT
>JANZXR010093812.1:0-10298 GCA_027575705.1 Erythroxylum echinodendron
TTGATTATATTGTCCAAGTGGGAGAATGTTAGAAATATTTGTGGACTAATATAATCACAACGTTAATTCCATATGTCAAACCACAATCGAATTGCCTAATGTATATTTAATTACCATAATGGGATGGTTAATTTGCTAATTGCATTTGAGGCACATGGTAGTACCCTAATGACTATGTGTTGGCCCATTAAACTATAGTTCACATCATACATATAATATCATACAATTAACCTATTCTACCCCTTAGGGTAGAACATGTCATAAAAACCCCTTAGGGTAGAATATGACATAAGGTGAGATTGTGATGTATATATTGTGTGTGGGTGTCTAAATTGGATAAGGGTCTTCTACCATAACTCCCTCTTGCAAAAGAGTTTGTGTGTTGTTGTTTTTGGTCTTTGATAGGTGGAGGAGCTTTGAACAATGGAGAGAGACATGCCAAGTGTTGGAGGTATGATTCTATCAACTTAGTATGCTCTAAATAAAATGAGGATCTTGGTTGGTGAATGTGGTAATGACTACGTTTATAAAAGCATTTGGTTCATCCCATATGTACATGTTTTGGACATCCTGCTTTTCTATGTTCTATAGACTTGTATGTAACTATTAAAAGTCAAGATATTCTACATAATGTGACTACTCCGCCAAAAAGTCTTTTTTCAGTTCAAAATGATCAATATGTAGAATCAAAACAAGTGATTGCTGAAATTTGTGCGGGAGCATACACTTTGAATTTTAAAGAGCACGCTAAATCACCATGTATGGTCCGTAATATAGGGGTGACAACTTCTAGTTGCTTCTTCTCTGAAGGGAATGATGCTTGTATGGCTGTAATTTCAACAGTACTAACTTGCCTACCTTAAATTCACGTTCGGATCTCTTAGAGTCCGCATATTGTTTCATTTGATTTTGGGCCCTTTATAAATGAAATCTTGTGATACTAGTCATTGCCTCCATGTTCTGTAAAATTTGAGTGACTTATAGCACCTTGGAGTCCCTTGCGATGTAAGGTGTATAAATCGACAGTGGATATCTATACAAGGCTTCAAATGGTGTGGAATTAATGGAAGGCCCATAGATTGTGTTATACCACCACTCAGCCAGAGGTATCCATTCTTGCCATTTCTGAGGTGTCTCCTAAGAAGAACATCGTAGATAAGTTTTGAGAATCTCATTCACTACTTTCATCTGGACATCTATCTGTGGATGGTAGGTGGTGGAATATTTTACATTAACTCCTTGCAAGGGTAGGAGCTTTTGCCAAAACTTACTTAAAAACACGGGATCTTTATTATTGAGAATACTTCAACAATGTCATAGGCAGAATAGGGATTTTTAATATGAATGAATTGAGAGAATTTTGTAAATCGATCCACCATTACTAAAATAACTGATTTCCCCTTCGACATAGGTAGCCCTTCCACAAAATCAACACTCACCTGCTTCTAGCTACCTTCTAGAATTTTAATAGGTTGCAACAGACTAAGATAAGCAGAACTATCATATTTGTTCCTCTGGCAACTTATGCATCGCTGGATGTAGGCTCGAACATCCCTAGCCATTCCTTTATAGAAAAACACATTTTGCAACTTCTTCAGTGTAGCTACTACCTCCCATGGCGTCATCATAGCTAATTCCAATGATTTGCTATCGAAGTTTCTTGTTTGCTCCTACC
This sequence comes from Erythroxylum echinodendron, assembly GCA_027575705.1. Classification (NCBI taxonomy): domain Eukaryota; kingdom Viridiplantae; phylum Streptophyta; class Magnoliopsida; order Malpighiales; family Erythroxylaceae; genus Erythroxylum; species Erythroxylum echinodendron. Next base: position 1,676 of record JANZXR010093812.1, read on the forward strand.
ACTAACCTCCCTTTCCATCTCAATAGCCGATCCTTCAAATTATAAACATTAGACTTTATATTTGTTGATTCCAAATTCCTGATGATGCCTTGAATTCCTTGATATTCTTACCAACTCTGTTTAATTTCTTCCAATAGTCCACCATATATCTGTGTTACAAACAACATCAGCATTTCTACACTGGAAATTCTAGAAAGGGCATCAATAGTTGCATTCTCTTTCCCACTACAGTAATGCACTTCGAAGTCATACTCCAGAAGTTGAGGTAGCCATGATTGTTGGAAAGGTGTAGAGAGACATTGCTCTAGTAGGTATTTAAGACTTTGATGGTCAGCTTGAACGATAAAAGGTTTGAGGCTCAAATAGTGATGCTAGTGTCCAATTGCTTTGATCACAACCAAAAACTCCTTTTCATTAGTAGATAAGCCATGATGTCCCCGAGCTAATGATTTATTGAGCAAGGCAATGGATTGTCCTTCCTGTTGTAACACTACCCTGATTCCCTGTCCACTTACATCAGCCTCCATCATGAAAATTTTTGAAAAAATTGGTAATCTCAATATTGGAGACGCCATAATTGCTTCCTTTAATATCTCAAAGGTTGTCTTCTCTTTTTGATTCCATTTCTAGTGGGTTATTCGCTCCTTTTTAAGCATCTCCATCAAGGGTTTAGCCATCATCCCATACCCTTTAATAAACCTCCTATAATAGCCCATGATCCCTAGAAATCCTCTCAATTCCTTAATTCCTTTAAGTTGAGGCCATTCCTCAATTGTCTTGACCTTTTGGAAGTCCATTTCTACCCTTCCTTCTGAGATCGTATATCCCAGATACTCCACTTGATGCGCCCCAAATACACATTTTTTTCCTCGTAGGAATAACTAATTATCCTTCAACGTCTAAAGAGCCACCGCAATGGGTTCTATATGCAGCTGTAATGATGAACTGTAAACTAATATATCATCAAAAAATACCAGCACAAAATAACACAAGCATGGTTTAAATAATTCATTCATTAACCTTTGAAATTTTAAAGGAGTATTTGTTAAGCAGGAGGGCATGACTAAAAATTTATAGTGCCCTTGTGTGCTTCGAAAGTCATCTTCGAAATGTCATCCTCTTGCATTCGAATTTGGTGGTACCCTGAATGTAAGTCTAGTTTGGTGAATCAACTGGCACCATACAACTCATTTAGCAAGTCTTCAATGAGCGGTATTGAAAATTTATCCTTAACTATATGCTTGTTTAACTCCCGATAATCGACACACATATTCCATGAGTTGTCCTTCTTATTGACAAGGACCACAGGGGATGCATAAGGCTTGTAGCCATGGCAAATGAACCCTTGCTTCAAGAGTTCCTACACGGACTGCTCTATTACATCCTTTTGCGTTCCTGAATATTAATAAAGACACACGTTGATGGTATCGACTCCTTCCCTCAGTATAATTTGATGATTGTGCTTGCGGTCTAGTGGAAGCTAAGGTGGTTATTAGAAGACCTCTGCATACTCAGGCAAAACAATGTTAATCTTATCAAATGCCCTCCACTACTCGTCCATCATTTTCATTTGTTGCAATTGATGCTCGATAGGATTCATTAATAGCTGGTCGTTTGTTAAACATCGTAGGGTTTTCTAGAACTCCTTACATGAAATGACTCGAGGTCTCCCTTCTGGGTTTCCTAGTAGCATTATTATGCGTCCTTCCCAGTTAAACGTCATCATTCTATCTTTGCAATTATATAATACATCATCTAGACTAACCAACCACTAAAATCCCAAGATGACATCACACCTCCTAATGACAGCACCAACGAGTCCATGGTGAATTGCATTCCTTGTATCGTCCAGACGAAATTCTTACAACATTGTCTACATTATAGCTGAATTCCACCTCCTACCATGATGGAAACTGGTTCTATTTCTCAAAGATCACATTCCCTTTCCTCACTATAGCGATGTTTACAAAATTATGTGTATTTCCATTATCAACCAAGAAGTGAATTCGTCGTCGCTAATGCATCCCGACCAACCTCATCTGTTTAAACTCCATCTCGCAAGATAATCCTAACATAGCTTGCATAAACACTATTGGAAATTGTTCTTCACTGAACCCTTCTTCACTATTTTCCTGCTCCTGTTCTGGTGATGTTTTTCTATTGTCGTCCTCTCCCAAGTTTACATAAAATTGAAGTTGTCTCTTCTTGCATTTGTGGCCCTAGTTGTATTTCTTGTCACATCAGAAACAAAGACCCTTTGCTCTTTTCTCATTGAAATCTTTACTGCTAATGGGTTTTAAAGGCTTAAAGGATCTTACTGACGGTGAACGAAATGTTGGAGAAGGTGTTGGTAAGATTCCTTTTGTGCTGGGACTTCGGTTAATGGTAACTCGTTGCAACGGTTTTAGGGTTGAATTAAAATGGCCTTCATTACTCGTGTTCCTGGTTACGTTGGTTCGATTAAGCATCGTATTGCCTATTGATAATAGAATGCTTCTGACCTAATGTATAAGCCTAATGTAGAGAACGTAGTTCATGCAATTTCACTGTGATCCCGATCTCAGTTGTCCATCCTTCAATAAAAAATCCGACTAGATACTCCTCCGTTAACGAGAGTTTTTTGGAATGATGATCGAATTAGGTGCAATAATCTAATACCATTCCCATCTATTTCAAGTCCTTAAAATCCCTTACTTGATCATAAAAAATCTCCGCATCAAACCTCTATTTAATAGCCTTCGTGAACTTAACCCAATCGACCATTTCTATTTTATTACAATTCCTGATATATACACAATGCCACTCCTGTGCTCATCCATCCATGTGTAGAATTGTGATATTCACCTTCATCTTCTTGAAAGTGTGATCTAGCTAGAAAAATTGTTTACAACGGTATAACCATAACTTAATATTGTCACTATCAAATAAGGGAAATTCGATTCTACCTAACCTCGTTGGTGGACTATTCTCCTCTGTCTCCTGTTGTGAGTGGCTACTCATGAATGTTGGTTACCTCAATCCGAGTTTGCCCTAATGTCTTGCCCCCTTGCAGAAGTATGGTTCTCAGTTCCATCTTTTCTTTTTATATATTCTCTGCCCTATTTTGAATTTCTGACAACATAGACTCCTATCTTGGGATTCTAACAACATTTTTGCGCCTTCATCAATCCCTTCAAGTTGTCCTCCAAATGTCGCATTTCCACACCTCTTGTACGTTCAGCCATAGTTATTTGTAAGTTCGTTGCTCTGATACCAATTGTAGATAAGATTTTTGAAATAACAGAAAAATAGTACGCATATTAAGTTGTTAATTCAACAGAAGAGGACATAGAGAACACAGAAAGAGAAACACACAAAATCATAGAGATTTACAGATAGAAAGACATTTTCATTCTATTTTGACATAATCATGTATCTGTTACATATTCCTTTAATATAAGTGATTCATTGCTCGGTATGCGCTAATATACGCTTACAACCATGGGTCATTATATAAACGCTGCATTAAATGAAATTCATAGCAAGCTTCCGTTGCTTCCTATGTTAATGTCTTCTTTCTCATTTGATTATGCAACAGTTACCCCCTTTGGATGTTTCTTGATTATAATAAGAAAATTTACATGTATCATTCCATGCCTTATCTACATCTATTGTTTCCTTAGGTATATGGTAAGCAATCTTCTTTATGCTTATGGGAAAAAGAAAAGTCAAAATGTGAGAGTCATTATAATTGTTTGTCATGTAAGAAACGATTAGGTCCTAGTCTGTTTGTTCTTATTCCACCTCCAATTTTAATAATTAAATATTGCTTGAACAATCTTTATATGATGGTAATATTTCTTATCAAACTTTCTTTTGTCATCTCTCCAAAATCTTGTCCTTAATGTCAGCTATGTCAATATATTTTACCCAAAACCTTCAATATTGTTTTTAGATGTAGAGGGAAAAAGTTGAGTAGTTACTACTGGAACCAAGCACAAGTCATGCAATTATATGTCATGACCTAAAAAAGGTGTATAAAGGGAGGGATGGAAACCCTGACAAACTTGCAGTGAAAGGATTATCTCTTTCTTTGCCTCGAGTAGAGTGCTTTGGTATGCTTAGACCAAATGGTGCGGGGAAGAGTTCTTACATTAGTATGGTCAGTCAATGTTGCTCCTTTCTTATTGAACTTTTAAGTATGTGGATATCCTCCTATCTTTGTTGACAAGTGGGACTATCAAATTCCTGTTTAAGATATTGGATGATTGAGGGAGTGAATCTGTTTCAAGTATCAAAATTTCCATCTTCCCTGTTGATAAAAAAAAGTTGTGGGCAGTTTGGCTGTATATTCCACTTATGCTATCAATGTTGATCCTGGTTACGAATGTTGAACTCTGAAAATTTTTTTAGAAAATTTCGAGTAGTACATAAGAAGTATGGATAGGTTCATGTTTTGCTTTGGTGATTTTGGTAGTGAGAGACTATGAAATGGGAAGAATTTGGGTGAAAGAGATGAAGAACACACACACACACACACACACACACACACACACACATATATATATATATATGTATGTATCTTCTGTTATTGATGTTCATGATTAATTATGGACTATAATATCTTTATAGATGATATGGAGTTGAAAATGAAGTAGAAAAGATGATCTTGTTATGAGTTGTGATAAGGAAAGATTTAGAAACAAAATTAGTAGTGATTTGAAAAATATTCACTGAGTATGCTTCGGTCTATTAGCCATAATTTTTCTCTAGTTATCCAAATGAGATGATTATTTGCTTGGATTACACTAGAATAATTTCTTATGAAGAAATTGAATTTCAATTTTGTCTCTAAGAGTCTCAAAATTTCATGAAGTTGAGAACTGGATGCAGAACATTGGTGGATGAATGTAAAATTCGTCCTTGGACTTAAGTAAAAAGTCTGGATTGATCTAGGCTGAATTGGATGAAGTTGCCTTCTTAGAAATTTTAGATTTATTTTTTTAGCTTTCCAATGATATATACCATGAAATTTTTAGACATCGGAGTCGAAAGTTAGGATCTTTACAAGTGAAGATGTTCAGAAGTTTAGAAGTATTCGTTTGTGATGACGTCAGAATACAGAGGACACATCATCACATAGAAGATAGAACATAGAGGAAAGAATGAGTAGAGAATAGAAGTATTCGTCTGTGATGACGTCAGAACACAGAGGAGACATCATCACATAGAAGATAGAACATAGAGGAAAGAATGAGTAGAGAAGAGAAGTATCGTCTGTGATGATGTCATCTTCTTCTGGGTGATGTCATCTTCTTTTGTAAGGATGCATGTTCTGTAAAGATGCATCTTCTGTAAGTCATCCTCTCTGTAAGCCATCTTCTTCTATAAGCCATCTTCTTCTGTAAGCTATCTTCTTCTGTAAGTCATTTTCTTTTGTGAGGATGCATCGTCTGTCAAGATGCATTCCTCTGTGAGCCAACTCCTTCGGTGATGATGTCATCTTCCTCTGGGTGATGTCATCTTCCTCTGTGTTTTGGCTTTCTCTGTCTTTTGCTCTATTTATTTTTGTTTCGTCTGTCTTTTGTTTCGTTTGACTTTTGCTTCGTTTACTTTCTGTCTAAGTGTCCGAAACTTCGTTTCTGTTACTGTTCATAAACTCCTTCTGTGTTACTATTCATGAACTTCGTCTGTGTTACTGTTCATGAGCTTCGTTTGTGTTACTGTTCATGAACTCCTTCTGTGTTACTGTTCATGAACTGCGTCTGTGTTACTGTTCATGAACTTCGTCTGTGTGTACTGTTCATGAACTTCATCTGTGTTACTGTTAATTAACTCCTTCTGTGTTACTGTTCATAAACTCTGTCCATGTTACTGTTCATGAACTTCCTCTTTATTACTATTCACGAACTCCTTCTATGATGACGTCATCTTCTTCTATGTTTCTTCTGTGATAACGTTATCTTCTTCTGTGTTTTGCTTCTTCTATTTTTCATCTATACCTATCTTCTGTTCCATTTTTAACCCCTAAGACGATAGAATTGGTCTTTGAGGTCTTCATTAAAGTTGTAGCTCTTGAAATCCTTTTTCGAACCATATATAGAAAACCTAAATCTGATATACATAGGAAAAGGTATGTTAATTGTAAAAGCACCTTCTGTGTCACTATTCATAAACTCCTTCTGGGTTACTGTTCATCACCTATCTTCTGTCTCATTTTTGACCCTTCAAAAGATAGAATCTGTCTTTGAAGTCTTTAAGAAAGTTGTAGATCTTGAAGTTCTATTTGAAAGCGTCCTAACATGATCTCAATCCAACATCTCTTGTGGAAGTTATCTCATTTGTTCCAAGACAAGTTTAGTATGATTGAAGACAAAAATATGTTTGATTCTTTTGGCCATAACTTCTTCTCTAGACACTCAAATGACTTGATTACTAAACCATTGGACTCGTAAGTCAATAGAGAATATTTTTCTAGAATAAAGTATTATGTCAAAATGTTCAAGGGTGTTTTTGGCAAGACACTTAAGTATAAAAGACATAAGGCATAAATGGTAGGGCAAATAGGACAATTCTCAGTCATTAAGGGCATAATTGGAAGAACAAGTGTTGTCTTGCTTATAAATGAAGAAGAAAAGCATTAATGGAAGGAAAAACAGAAGAGCATAACGAAAATGAGTAAGAAAGAGAAAGAGAGTTTGGTGGTTTGAGAGAAAAAAAGTGAGTTGAGTTAGGATTTAATTCCTCTTAATCTTCAAGAAAGATTTTGAAGTTGTTTAAGAGAAGAAAAAGGAAGAGGAAGAAAAGAGCTTCCATTTGAGCTAAAGATCTCTTCATTTGGTGAGGAATCAAGGTAAGATCTTTTTGAATCTTTTGGATTTTTGGAAGAATTCTAGTTCATGGAGTTTAGAAAATGCTTGGGTTTAAATATTCTAGAATCAATTTTAGAGATTTTCACATTGTGGGATTTTAAGTAGATTCCTATTGAATGAGATTTGGTTTGTTTTAGGAAACCAAGAGAATCCTACCAAAAAGCAAGGTGAAAGACAACCTTGACTTGGATTTTTGCAAGCAAATAAGGTGGGTTTCATGTTTATAACTAAGTAATGAGCCACTAATGTTTTCTTTCAAATCAAGACAATAAAATGATTTCAATTACTTCATAAATGTTGCTTTTATTGCTTTTGAATGATTTGTAAAAATCACTACATGTTTCAGTATGTGAATTTTGTTGATGAATTTCAAAATAAAGATGGAAATGCATCGAAACATTTTATGTTATGCCTTGAAAATGTCATGGAATTCTATATATTTGGAAAAGCATAAGACGCACGAGAATATGAAAATGCATGGAAGCGGAACCATTCTGTTCGTCACGTGCACGTTGACAAGAGCCTTCTGCCGGCTGCCCGCTTGTAGCATATGAGCTCCGAAAAAGGACTCATTCTGTTCATGGTGTAAACTTGGATTTCTCCATTCTGTTTCTATGGAACTCTCGAGCCATATATTGTGCATTGCATTTTGATATGCTTTGTTTGATATGATGAATGCATACATAATTTGAAATATTGTAAATTTTGACAAGTAAAATGGTTTCCAAGGTTTTTGCTTATTTCTCGGTTATAAGCTTGTTACCCACGAGCTTTTAAGCTCACCCCCTTCCATCCCATCTTTAGGTGAAGAAAATGAGATCGAGTGATAAAGAGGGTCAAGGCATCACTTCAAGTTACATATTTTTGTATTTTAAGCTAGATTTTGTAACGATGAGGATTTTAGTTACATTTGAGTATTATTAGTTCAAGTACCTTATGTATTTTGGGATTATGAGATATAGATATATTGTGGGTTGAAATGCCTTTATGGCTTTGTGAAAACTATTATATTTTGATGTTAATGAATTATGAATTATGTATGGATGAACTTTGAATAGGAATTATGGTGACATATAAGTAAGATGCGTTATGGGATAAAAGCATGATGATGAATTTATAATGGTTAAGGTGTTTTTTATTGGATTACGCCCACATTATGGTAATAAGCTCACGTTTATGACCTCTGAGTTGGACTCCAGAAACAGGGCCCAACATGTTTGGTATCAGAGCAAGCAGGAATTAGACTACGAAAACGGGGTTTAACAACGAAGGACCTTAGGATTTGCATAAGGAGGATGGGATGCCTTAGGTCACTATTTGGATATTGCTACAACTTTTGTGATGTTTCATAGAAATGGATTCTCTTCCCTTTAGGTCTTTCATTTGTTCGGGCTCTTCTCATCTTTTACAGTTTCTTAATGCATAATTCTTGCCTTATTCTATTGTGAGAACTTCACCAAATAAGGATCAAATTTTAGTTGTAATTACTTTTTGGATATTTGAATTACGTAATTTGTACATCCTTTTAACCTTATTTTCTAACCAAATGATTGGAATGATGAAGCCAACCTCAGGGACAGCATATATTCAGGGCTTGGATTTACAGACTCAGATGGATTGGATTTGTACTCGCATGGGTGTGTGCCTACAATTACTGATCTTTTCTTTTTTTCTTTTTGCAAGTTTCATCCTCAGCCTCGTTGACCAACTTCTTTGACAATTCATAGCTTGCTTTGGGAAACTTTAACGGGGAGGGAGCACTTGCTATTTTA
>JANZXR010093833.1:0-10298 GCA_027575705.1 Erythroxylum echinodendron
TCTGTACTTTATGTTGTGTGTTTTAAAAAAAAATTATACCGACTTTTAATTGTTAAGTGATGTGGCACACCACCCTCACGGGGTACGGATTCGGATATCACTATCGATATCGGGTTCGGGTCCAGTGGGAGTGGGGTGTTACAAAAGGTGCTTATTGACCTTGTGAACGATCTATTTTGCCCACTGAAGGTGCTTATCGACCGTGCCAATGTGTTGTTTTTCCCACCGAAGGTTTTCCAATGGGTTATTTTCCCACCGAACATGCCTAGCGACAGTATCAACGAGTTGTTTTGCCTATTAAAGATGGTCCAACTAGCTGTGTTTCCCACCAAAGGTGCCCAACGGATTGTTTTTCCCATCAAAATTATTTAGCAATGACGTGAATGAGCTATTTTACGCACCGGACGTGTGCCCATAGGTTGCTTTTCCCTCTTAAGGCACGCAATGGACTGTTTTTCCTACCTAAGGTGCCTAGTGATTGTTCCAACGAGCAGTTTTGGCCACCAAAAGTGAACCAAAAGGTTGTTTTCCCATCGAAGGTGCCCCATGGATTGTATTTCCCATCAAAGGTAGCCAGTGACTTTGCTAACGTGTTGTTTTACCCACTATAGGTGTGCCAATGTGATATGTTGCTTCCTGAAGGTGTCCCAATGGGTTGTTTTTCCGCTGAAGGTGCCCAACGAATTTTTTTGCCACCTAAGGTGCCAGATGACCATGCCAAAAAACCTAATTTTCCTACTGATGCTACCCCAACAACTGTTTTTCCCACTGAAGGTGTGCTAAGGGGTTGTGTTTCCCATCGAAGGTGCCCAACAGGCTATTTTGCCCATCAAAGGTGCCTAGCGACTATACCAACTGGTTGTTTTGTCAATCAAAGGTGTGTCAACGGGCTGTTTTGCCTCCTGAAGGTATGCCAATGGGCTGTTATCCCCTGAATGTTCACCACAGACTGTTTTTCCAATCGAAGTTGCCTAACTACTATGCCAACGTGCTATTTTGTCCACCAAAGGTGTTCCAATGGACTCTTTTACCTATGAAAGGTGTGCCAAATGGCTATTTTGCCTATTGAAGGTGTGCCAATGGGCTTCTTTTCCCACCTAAGGTGGCTAGCAACCATGCCAACTTACTATTTTGGCCACCAAATGTATGCCAAAGAGCTATTTTTTCCACCGAAGGTGCACCACGGACTGTTTTTCCCGCTAAAGGTAGCTAGTGACTTTGCCAATAGGCTATTTTGCCCACTGAAGGTGTGTCAACGGGCTATTTTTCCCATCAAAGGTATGCCAACGTGTCATTTTTTCCACCAAAGGTGCCCAAGGGATAGTTTTTCCCACGTAAGGTGCCTAGCGACTATGCCAATGGGCTATTTTATCCACCGAAGGTGCCTATCAACCTTCCCAACGGACTATTTCTCCCACCGAAAGTGTACCAATTGGCAGAAGGTTTGCTAATAGGCTATTTTGCCTACTGAAAGTGCATCAAGAGGATATTTTTTCAACAGAATGTCTAGCATGGCATGTTTTTCCCACCGAAGGTACCTAACAATCGTGCAAATTGGCTATTTTGCCACCTAATGTGCATAGCGACTGTGCCAACGGGCTGTTTTTTTCCACCAAATGTGCACAAATGGGCTGTTTTTCCATGGAAGCTGTTCCACGGACTGTTTTCCCATTGAAAGCAGCTAGCGACTTTTCCAAGGGGCTGTGCTGCCCACTGAAGATGTGCCATGACATGTTTTTCCCATTGAACATACCTAGTTGAATGTCTACCATGACATGTTTTCCCATCGAAGGTACCTAATGATCATACAAATAGGCTGTTTTGCCTACCAAAGATTTGCTAACAGGTTGTTTTGCCTACCGAAGGTGTGCCAACTGGCTGTGTTTCATACCTAAGGTGCCTATCGACCATGCCGACGGGATATTTGGGCCACCGAATGTGTGCCAAAGGGTTGCTTTTCCAAACAAAGGTTCCCCATAGACCGTTTTTCCCACTGAAGGCGCGCAAACAGGTTATGTTTCCCACCAAAGGTGTGCCAACAGGTTGTTTTTCCCACCGAACGTATGCCAACGTGTCTAGCAATGGACAGTTTTTCCTTCCTAAGTGTCTAGCAACCGTGCCAATGGACTATTTTACACACCGAAGGTGCCCATCAATCATGCCAATATGTTGTTTTTCCCACCAAAGGTGTGCCAATTGGCTTGTTTTCCTGTCGAAAGTGTCTAGCAATTGTGCCAACATGTTGCATTTCCTATCGAAGGTGTGCTAACGTGTTGTTTTTCCCATTGATGGTGTGCCAACGGCCTATTTTGCCTACTTAAGGTATGCCAACAGGTTATTTTTCCCATCGAAGGTGCCCAACGGATTGTTTTTCCCACCTAAGGTGCCTAGCCGACCCGCCAACGAGCTGTTTTATCCATCAAAAATGCACAAACGGGCAGTTTTTCCCACCAAAACTATTCCACAGACTATTTTTTCCATCGAAGGCACCTCTAATGGGTTGTTTTGTCCACCGAAGGTGTGCCAATAGGCTATTTTGCCTACCAATGATGTGCCAATAGGCCGTTTTCCACTGAATGTGCCTATCGGACTGTTTTTGTCACCTAATGTGCAGAGTGACCGTGCCAACCGACTATTTTTGCCACCGAATGTGCACCAATGGGTTGTTCTTCCCACCGAAGCTACCCTATGGATGTTTTTCCCACTAAAAGCAGCTAGCGACTTTGTCAATGGGCTATGTTGCCCATTTAAGGTGTGCCAATGAGCTGTGTTTTGATGGTGTCCAACTGGCTATTTTTGCCACCGAAGGTGCCTAATGACTATACCAACAAGCTATTTTCCTAGCCAAATGTCCACCACGGCATGTTTTTCCCAACGAAGATACCTAACGATCAAGCCAACTGGTTGTTTTGCCTACTGAAGGTGTGCCAACAGGCTATTCTGCCTACCAAAGGTGTGGCAACCGGCTATTTTTCACAGCTAGGGTGCCTAGCGACCATGCCAATGGGCTACTTTAGCTGTCAAATATGTGTCAAGGGATTGTTTTTCCCACCAAAGGTACCCTATGGACTGTTTCTCCAACTGAAGGCACGTAGCTACTTTACCAACGGGCTGTTTTACCCATCGAAGGTGTGCCAGTAGGCTGTTTTGCCTACTGAAGGAGTGCTAACGGGCTATTTTTCCAACCAAATGTCCACCCTGACAAGTTTTTCCCATAGAAGGTGCTTAACGACTGTCTCAACGGGCTATTTTACCCACCAAAGATGTGCCAACGGACTATTTTGCTGACTGAAGGTGCGCCAATAGGCTATTTTACGTATCAAAGGTGTGCCAACAGGCTGTTTTATCCACCTAAGGCGTTTAGTGACCATTCCAACGGGCTATTTTTTTCGCAAAATCTGTGCCAACTGGTTGTTTTTCCGACCAAAGGTAGATAACATCTTTGCCAACGGGTCGTTTCGCCTACCAAAAGGTGGCTAGTAATCTTGCCAACGTGTTTTTTTCCCACTGAAGGTATGCCAACATCTTGTTTTTCCCACCGAAGGTGCCCAATAGATAATTTTTCCTACCTAAGATGCCTAGAAACTATGCCAACTGGCTATTTTATGCTCCAAAGGTGCCCATTGACCATGCCATTGTGTTGTTTTTCCAACCAAAGGTGTGCCAATGGGCTGGTTCAGACCAAAGGCAGCTACCAACTTTCTCAATGGGCTATTTTTCCACTAAAGTTGTGCCAACGGGCTGTGTTTCCCACTAAAGGTATGCCATTACGTTGTTTTTCAAAACTGAAGGTGTGCCAACACGCTATTTTTCCCAACAAAGGTGCCCAATAGGTGGCTTTTCTCTCCTAAGGTGCCTAGCGACCTGGCCAATGAAATTTTTTACCCACCAAAGGTGCCTATCAACCGAAGGTGTACCAATAGGTTGGTTTTCCCACTGAAGGTGCCTTGCAATTATGCCAATGTACTGCTTTTTCCATTAAAGGTGTACCAACATTAAGTTTTTCCCACCGAAGGATTGCCAACGTGCTTTTTTTCCCATCGAAGGTGTGCCAACGGGTTGTTTTGCCTACCGAGGGTGTGCCAACGAGGTGTTTTTCCCATCAAAGGTGCCCAAAGAATTGTTTTTCCTACTGAAGGTGCCCTACAGACTATTTTTCCCACCGAGGGTAGTTAGTGACTTTGCCAATGGGCTATGGTGTTTAGCGACCATGCTAATAGGTTGTGTTGCCCACCAAAGGTGGGCCAACAAGCTGTTTTGCCCACCAAAGGTGACCCACGAACAACTTTTCCCATCGAAGCCGCCTAGCTACTTTGCCAGCAGGCTGTTTTGCCCATCGAAGGTGTGCCAAAGGGGTATTTTTTGACCGAAGGTGCGCAATGAATTGTTTTCCCACCTAAGGTGGCAATGAACTATTTTTCCCATTGAAAGCACCTGGCGACTTTTACAACGGGCTGTCTTGCCGACCAAAGGTGTGCCAACGGGCTTTGTTTCCCACCGAAGGTGCCCAACAGGCTATTTTGCCCACCGTGGGTGCCTACGACCGTACTAAAGAACTGTTTTGCCTACCGAAGGTGAACTAACGGGCCATTTTGCCTCCCAAAAGTGTGCGAATGGGTTGTTTTACCTCCCGAAGGTGTGCCAATGGGCTATATCTCACACTGAATATTCTCTACTAACTATTTTTCCTACTGAAGATGCCTAACAACTGTTAACGTGCTATTTTGCCTATAAAAAGTGTGTCAACGAGCTGTTTTTCCTACCGAGGGTGTGCCTATAGGCTGTTTTACCTACGAAAGGTGTGCTCATAGGTATTTTTTCCCATCTAAGGCGCCTAGTGACCATGTCAATGGGCTATTTTAGCTACCAAATGTGTGCCAACGAGCTGTTCTCCCACTGAAGATACCCCATGGACTATTTTTCCCATCGAAGGCAGCTAGCGACTTTGTCATCGAGCTATTTTTCTCACCGAAGGTGCTCAACTAACTATTTTTTTCCACCTAAGATGCCTAATAATGGTGCCAATGGGGTATTTTTCCCAACGAATGTCTACCACGACATATTTTTCCCACCGAAGGTGCCTAATGATATGCCAACTAGTTGTTTTACCTACTAAATATGTGTCAATGGGCTAGTTTGCCGACAGAAGGTGTGCCAACAGGTTGTTTTGCATACCAAAGTTGTACCAACGGGCTGTTTTACTAACCTAAGGTGCCTAACGACCGTTCCAGTAGGCAATTTTGGCTTCCAAATGTGTGCCAACGGGCGATTTTTCCCATCGAAGGTAGCTAGCAACTTTGCCAATGGAATATTTTAACCACTGAAGGTGTGCGAACAGGATGTGTTTCCTACCGAGTGTATGCTAATAGGTTTTTTTCCCTCCAAAGGTGTGCCAACAGGCTTTAGTTCCCATTGAAGGTAACTAACGACTTTGCCAACTGGCTATCTTGCCCATTAAAGGTTTGCCAATGGGCTATTTTTCCCACTGAACGTGTGTCAACCTATTGTTTTTCCTACCGAAGGTGCCCAATGGAATGTTTTTTCCCACCAAAGGTACCTAATGACCGTTCAAGCAGGATATTTTGCCTGTCGAAGGTGTGCCAATGGGCTGTGTTTGCTAGTAATGTGCCCTATGCCAATGGTCATATGTGATTTTTGTACTGACATTTTGACTTATTATTTATATATTATAAGGTATTCTTTTATATATGTATGTATATTGTTTATGTAATGTGATTTATGTTCCATAAATAGTGTTAGGCTTATGTCATCAAGTATGTGACTTGATAGTAAAAACATAAGCATTATAATACTATTCTAAACTGTCCATGGTTGATCATTATTAGGGGAATAATAATGAATTAAGGCTGGTATGTGTTCTGATTGATGATCACGTTTTACTGGTCATGGATATGAGTTATCAAATCAAATATATACATATATTTTAGAGAACATATATTGGACTGACCCACATAGAGAACACTACGTGGTTTCATATCATTAGTGATTCTCAATATGGTTTGACTTTATTCCTTTGACCTGAAGTCATCATGGTTCCCTACATGAGGAATTTAGTGTTTTGACATTAGAATAAGTTGTCTTTAACTGGATAATAAGTAGTCTTATGTTAAACATTAAATGAACCATGCGAAGGGATGTGAATGACATAGATGGTATTTATACCTCTCTTAAATGAGAGAGATATCATTTGGGCCTCTTGACAAGTTTGATTGAAGAAATGCATAGCCGTGCTCATATGAATTGATGAGGAGTCATCAATGTCATTTGTTATAGCCAGTCAACATAGGAATCAAGAAACTATAATTAATTAAAGCTTGACATGTACCATACCTTATGATTAATCTTGATATCGTGTTACAAAGGGACTGAGTTTGTAACAATAGTTATAGGTTAAATTGGATTGCCAATCCTCATTTGATTTGGGTAGTCATAACGTCTTGTTAGAGGCTGCTTATGACTTATAGGCCTTAAAGTGTGATCAAGCTCATTGCCAATATCAAATGAGCTTACAAGGTCATACACAAAGAGTGATATGATTTGGGCTTTTTTTTGGCCTAATTTATTAGGCACTGAATAAATATATGTGGATATATTTATTGGGTTAGATTGAATTAAGATGTCGGGCTTTTATTATATGAGATATAATATGGGCCGAAACTTATCGAACTTCCATAATCCTAATGAGTTTAGGATTATGATATTCTTAGCTCTCTATAAATAGAGGGCTTATGGCTTATTAGAAGAGATACAAAAACCCTAGCCACCTAGCCACTTGTTCCTTTTCTCGAGAGAAAAACTATGCAGCATTCTAAAGAGTTTTATAACACGCTAGCACACATTAGTCGCTAACTTGATCGTTCATCCTCGTGTGGATATCGATAGAGAACATTCATGAGCTACAGCATCAAGATATCTAAAAAGAATCCCAATCCGTGTGCTTCAAGAGGTAATTTGGTACACTTCTTGCCGTGTTTTTTGGTTAACCAAGGCATAAGACCTGAAGTCTTATAGTCCATTCTGTTACATATTGTGCATTCGTGGGCCATAAGCAAACCAACAATGTTTCCCACCGAGGGTGCCCAAAGGGGGGTTTTTCACATCAAAGGTGCCTATCGACTGTGCCAACGTGTTGTTTTTCCCACTAAAGGTGAGCGAATGAACTGTTTTTCCCACCAAAGGTGTGCCAACGTGTTATTTTTCCCATTGAAAGTGCCCAACAGATTTTTTTCCCAGATAAGGTGCCTGGCTACCATGCCAGCGGGCTATTTGTCCCACTAAAGGTGCCTATCAACTGTGCCAACGTGTTGTTTTTCCTAGCGAAGGTTTGTCAAGTGGTTGTGTTTCCCACCGAAGGTGCCCAATGGGCTATTTTGCCCACCGAAGGTGCCTAACAACTGTACCAATAGGTTGTTTTGCCCATTATAGGTGTGCCAATGAGTTGTTTTTCATCTTAATGGTGTGCTAATGAGCTATTTTTCGTGCCAAAGGTGCCTAACTAACTATTTTTGCCACCTTAGGTGCTTAGCGACTGTGCCAACAGGCTATTTTCCCACTGAATGTCCACCACGACATGTTTTTCCCATTGAAGGTGCCTAATGATCATTCCAACGGGCTGTGTTGCCCACCAAAGGTGTGCCAAGGGACTGTTTTGCTAACCAAAGGTGTGCCAATAGGTTGTTTTGCCTACTGAAGGTGTGCCAACAAACTGTTTCCCCCACTGCCTAGTAACCTTGTCAATAGGCTAATTTGGCCTTCAATGTGTGTGAATGGACTTTTTCCACACCGAAGGCAGTTGGCAATTTTGTGAACAAGCTATTTTACCCACCAAAGGTGCCCAACGACTATGCCAATGTGCTTTTTTCCCACCAAAGGTATGCCAACAGTCTGTTTTTCCTACCTAAGGTGCCTAGCAACCATACCAACGGGCTATTTTAGCCATCAAATGTGTGCCAACAGGCTGTTTTTCCTACCAAAGGCAACTAGTGACTTTGCTAACGGGATGTTTTGCCTACCGAAAGTGTGCTAAAGAGATTTGTTTCCTACTGAAGGTGTGCCAACAGTCTATTTTTCCCACCAAAGGTGTGCCAACATGTTTTTCTCACCGAAGGTGCCCAACGGATAATTTTTCCCGCTTAAGATGCCTAGCGACTATGCCATTTGGCTATTTTATTCACCGAAGGTGCCCATCAACCTAGCCAGCATGTTGTTTTTCCCACCAAAGGTGTGCCAATAGGATGGTTTTCCAATTGAATGTTTGCCATGGAATGTTTTTTCTACCAAAGGTGTTCAACAACTGTGCCAATGTTATGTTTTACACACAAAAGGTGTGGCATCCGACTCTTAAGCCTATTGAAAGTGTGTCAATAGGCTGTTTTGCTTATCGAATGTGTGCCAATGGGTTATTTTTCCCACCAAGGATTGCCAATGTGCTTTTTTTCCCACCGAGGGTGTGACAACGTGCTTTTGCCTACTAAAGGTGTGTCAAAGGGGTGTTTTCCCCACCATAAGAACCCAACAGATTGTTTTTCCCACCAAAATTGCCCCACGTACTGTTTTTCCCACCGAAGCCGCCCAAAGGATAGTTTTCCAGCCTAAGGTGCCTAACGATCATGCCAACTGGCTATTTTACTCACCAAAGGTGTCTATCAATCGTCCCAGCGTGTTGTTTTTCCCACCAAAGGTGTGCCAATGCGCTGGTTTTCCCACCGAAGGTGCCAAGTGATTATGTCAACATGTTTTTCCCATTGAAGATGTGACAACGGGTAGTTTTCCCTACCAAAGGATTGCCAACGTGTTGTTCTTCCTACCAAAGATGTGCCAACGAGCTGTTTTACCTACTAATGGTGTGCCAATGGGTTTTTTTTCTCACCAAAGGTGCCCAAAGGATTATTTTTCCCACCTAAGATGTCTAACAGCTATGCCAACGTGTCGTTTTGTCCACCAAAAGTGCACTAAGGACTGTTTTCCCACCAAAGCTGCCCCATGGACTGTTTTTCTCATCGAAGGCACCTAGCCATTTTACCAATGGGCTGTTTTGCCCACCAAAGGTGTGCCAACGGGCTGTTTTCCCGATGCTGTGCCAATGGATTATTTTACCACCAAATGTGCCAACGGATTGTTTTGCCACCTAATGCGTATAGAGACTGTGCCAACAAGCTAATCTTGTCACCGAATGTGTGCCAACGGGCTACTTCTCCCACTGAAACTGCCCTACAAAATGTTTTTCCCATCGAAAATAGCTAGCGACTTTGCCAATGGGCTGTTTTGCCTACCGAAGGTGTGCCAACCAGCTGTGTTTCCTACCAAAGGTGCCAAACAGACTGTTTTGCCCACTGAAGGTGCCTAGCGACACTTTTTTCCTAACAGGCTATTTTTCCAACCGAATGTCCGCCACGACATGTTTTCTTAAAGGTCGTGTCAACGAGCTGTTTTGCCTATCAAAGGTGGACCAACAAGTTATTTTACCTACTGAAGGTGTGCTAAAGAGCTGTTTTTCCCACTGAAGGTAGCTAAAGACTTTGCCAACAGGTTGTTTTACCCACCTAAGGTGTGCCAATGTTCTGTGTTTCCTACCAAGGGTGCCTAGTGATATGCCAATGGGCTTATTGCCCACCGAAGGTATGCCAACGAGCTGTTTTGCCTACCGAAGATATGCCAATGACTGTTTTTCACATCAAACATGCCCAGAGGACTGTTTTTACCACCTTAAATGCCTAGCAACTATGCCAACGGGTTGTTTTAGCCACCAAAAGTGTACCAACGGGCTAATTTTTCCCACTAAAGGTACCCCACAGATAGTTTTTCCCATCGAAGGCACCTAGCTACTTAGCTAGTGGGCTGTTTTACCTACCTAAGGTGTGCCAACGAGCTGTTTTACGTACCAAAGGTGTGCCAACAAGTTGTTTTTCTACTGAAGGTGCCCAATGGACTGTTTTGCCACATAAGGCCCCTAGAGACCATGCCAATGACCTATTTTTCCCACCGAAGTTTTCCCACATACTATTTTTCCCATCCAAAACAGCTAGCAACTTTTACAACAGGCTGTTTTTCCCACTGAACGTGTGCAAACAGGTTGTGTTTCCCACTGAAGGTGCCCAACAGGCTATTTTACCCACCAAAGGTGCCTAGAAATTGTGCCAACGGGTTGTCTTGCCCACCGAAGGTGTGTAAATGGATTGTTTTGCCTCCCAAAGGTGTCGCAACTGGCTATTTTGCCACAGAATGTCTGCCACGGATAGTTTTTCCCACCAAAGGTGGCAAACAACTGTGCCAATGTC
>JANZXR010093854.1:0-10297 GCA_027575705.1 Erythroxylum echinodendron
AGTAAAATGGCAACTTAGTTCACAACTCCATTCTTTCCACTTTTTCACCGAAGCCTCTCTTCTTCTTATCTTTCTCCTATTCACGCTACCTCTCTTCTTTTCTCTTCCATACGCACCTACCATACTTTTGAAATGACAAGTCCACAATTCCTTTTTCCCAATATACTCTCCATGAGTCCCAAAATTCCACTTTACCCTTGGTACTTAAGACACATGCCAAAAATGCCCTCAATTCAATCCTATGCATTTATTCCATAAGCTATTATGCTAAATTTTATGAAAGAAATTTTCAGGGGGCCAACACTTATCGGTAAAAAATTCCACAAGCCTAGAAGTCACAATGAGAACTTGCTTTCTTGATTCATCTAGTCTAACAATGTGACATATCATAATGCTTGTTTAAAATTAAACTTTTGAAATGAACTTGTAGGTGATTAATTCAAACTTAGTATTAATATATGAAATTCACGTAATTGACATGATAAATTTTTACGTAATAAACCCTTAAGATGGTACTTAGGCTAGAAATCCATGATGCAAGTTCTATGAGGCTTATTGGTGAAAAATTCCACAAGTCTAGGAGTCACAACAAGAACTTGCTTTCTCAATTCATCTGGTTTAACAATGCCTATACTATAGTGATTGTTTAAAGTCAAACTTTGGAAATGAACTTGTAGGTGATTAATTTAAACTTAGTATTAATATATATAAGCAAAAAATGTTCTTTTGATCTTTTTGAGGAAACTGATTTTATTTATTATAAACCAATTTCTACTCTTTTATTTTAATAAAGACTTAATAAAATAATTTGCATATACTTTTTTTTTTACTTCTTAATGTCACTTCTTACTAGATATTGGTTAGCAAATTGTTTTATTTAACTCGTACTCACATGTTTTGTCCATCAATTAAGTCAACATATCAATAAGTCAAGTACAGTTCATTTGTATACTACTTATAGGGTATTAAGATATATTAAGGATAATAAAAATCAAAGCCTTATCTTTCCTTCTAATTCTTCTATGAAGTTGTAAGGTTCTTATGACTTAGAATGTGGTGATTGTCCAATCACTAAGGTGGAATTGGTTGTGTTTGAGTTTTAATTGTAAGGATAATAAAGATCAAATCCTTCTTTTATTAAGTTGTAAGGTTCTTATGACTTAGAATATGGTGATTGTCCAATCACTAATGTGGAATTGGTTGTGATTGAGTTTTTAATTGTGAAATCATATGATGGGATTGGTTGGTTTCATTTTGGGGGGAAAATGGTCACAGACCTGTAAAAACTTAGGGGAAATGAAGGATCTAATGATGTGTAAAGTAAAGATTAAATATTCTGTAAGATTAATATGGATACTACCATAACGATTATTATATCTAACCATGAAATCACTTTTTTAAATAACAGTTTTGAAAAAATGAGCAATGTTGATAGATCTTGGATGTATAGACAATTAACACCGGATGGTTTCATTAATCCTGAGTTTGTTAAGAGAGTTCAAGCTTTTATTGACTATATATGTTCTCAACCTGCATATATGGATGTTCTAAAGATTATATGTCTTTGTAAAAAGTGCAAACATATTCGTTTTCTTACTATTGATGAAGTGAATCTCCATTTCTTAAGAAAAGTGTTTGTTCTTAATTATTTTGAGGGGATACGACATGGGGAGCCATTAATTTATAGCACCTCAAGGGGTAATGAAGTAAAATCATTAATAAATGTGGATGTGTTTGAAGGGCGATTGAATTTATAATAATAATATAGGTACAACTGAAAATCCTTACATCCAAATGGTTTATGATGCAGCCGGTTATACTTTTTAGGAAAATATAGAAAATCTCGAAGAAGAGCCAAACTCACATGCAAAAAAGTTTTTTGACTTACTAAAATCAACTAACTAAGAATTATGGCAAAATTTTGAGACCATGAATCAATTATCTTCAATTGCTTGAATAGTAAACATAAAGTTTGAAGGGCATATTTTTGATCGAAGTTTTGATAAAATTCTTGCTTGGTATAATGAATCATTACCTCCTAATCATACAATAGTTGAAAATTTTTACAATATGAAGAAACTTTTTAAGGGTCTTGGTTTGCCAGTTGAAAAAATTGATTGTTGCAAATAAGGATGTTGTTTTGGGTAAATGATGTGGAATTACAAGAGTACAAATTTTATGGTCAATCTACGTTCAAACCTAGAAAATGTATTATGAAATAGAAATTAGTACCTTGAAAGCAGATGTATTATTTCCCATTAAAGACTATATGCCTTTGATGTTACTGCATCTCACATGAGATGGTGTAATGATCATGAACAGGAAGATGGAATAATGATCCATCCATCGAATGAACTCATATGGAAACATTTCAATAACACGTATTATGAGTTTACAGCTGAAAGTCGAAATGTTAGATTAGGATTGTCAACAGATGGATTCCAACCTTTTGATCAATCCGGCCAACAATATTCATCATGGCCAATCATAATTACTCCTTATAATTTGCCTCTACGGATGTGTAGGAATGAGACATATATGTTCTTGACGATGATTGTGTCAGGGCCTACAAATCTAAAGTATAAAATTGATGTATTCTTATAACCATTGGTATATAAATTGCATAATGTTTGGGAATTTGGTGTAGAGACATATGATGTGTCTCTTAAA
This sequence comes from Erythroxylum echinodendron, assembly GCA_027575705.1. NCBI lineage: Eukaryota > Viridiplantae > Streptophyta > Magnoliopsida > Malpighiales > Erythroxylaceae > Erythroxylum > Erythroxylum echinodendron. The sequence continues at coordinate 2,671 of JANZXR010093854.1, forward strand.
CAATTTTTTTTGTTGAGAGAAACTTTAATGTGGGCTATTAGTGATTTCCCTATATATGTTATGTTGTATGGATGGAGCAAAACAAGGAAATTGGCTTGTCCTTACTGTGGCAAAGATTCTGATGCATTTTATCTTCCTAATAGGGCCAAAACATCTCAGTTTGACAACCACAGGAAATTTCTTCCTCTAGATCATCCATTTAGACATAATAAACAAATTTTCATTAAGAATAGGATAGTACAAACACCTTCTCCCCCTCACAAAGCTGGTAAAAAGATATTGCAGGAGATTGATGAATTAAAGTTACTAAAATTTATAGAACTTGAAGCTGAAGAAGTTAATAGAAGCAATAGTAAAAACTTTAGTTAGAGAAAATGAAGTATCTTTTGGGATTCTCCATATTTGAAAACTAATTTGATACATCATAATTGAGATGTGATCTACATTGAAAAATATTTTTGACAATTTATTCAACACCATAATGAACATTGAAGGGAGGACAAAGCACAATGCAAAATCACGAGCTAATTTGAAACTTTTTGTAGAAAGAATGAGTTAGATAAAGATCTTAACACTAGTAAATATCCAAAACTATGTTACACTTTGGACAAAAAACAAAAGAAAATTTTAATTGAATGGTTGAAAAGTCTAAAGTTTCTTAATGTCTATGTTTCAAACTTGGCAAGGTGTCTGGATATGAGGAAGTACAAATTATTTGAGATGAAAAGTCGTGATTGTCATATATTTATGCAAAGGCTAATTCCAATTACATTTCAGGATTTGCTACCAAATATGGTTTGGGAAGCTATAACAGAATTAAGTTTGTTTTTCAAAAGCTTAACATCATCTAAAATGAAGTTGGCTGAAATGGAAAAACTAGAAGGAAAATTCCAGTTATCTTATGTAAATTAGAAGAAATTTTTCCTTCAAGCTTCTTCAGCTGTATGGAGCATCTATCCTTAAATTTAGCATATGAGGCTAAACTTGTTGGTCTAGTTCAATATTGATGGATGTATAAGTTTAAGAGGTAATTATAGTTACTATTTAAATAAAAATTATAGCATTTTTTAATCACGGAATTGTAATAACCATATTTGTAAAGTAGGTATTTGAATCACTTGAAGAAAAATGTCAAAAACAAGGCTAGAGTTGAAGGTTTGATATGTAATGCTTATTTAGTGAAAGAAGCAAGTACATTTTGTTTACATTATTTTGAGTCACGTGTGCACACAAAAGATAGAAAAGTTTGTCGTAATGAATATAAGGGAGAAATAGATGATGTTGATAGCAACTTATCCATTTTCACATATCCTAGACGAACATATGGATGTTCAATAAGAAGAATGTTAATAGAAGAAGAAATAGAGGCTACCTATGGTTACATTTTATTGAATTGTCAAGAGGTCAACCATTTGAAGAGTAAGTTTAAGTTGATTTTGAAATTGATTATTTGGGTTTTTGAAATTAGGGTTGTTCATAACTAAAATACATAATGATGCTTTTAGATTATACGAGGAATGGTTACATAAGTTTATGCCTGAAAAAAACAGGATGCTATCAATAAAGAATTTGAAAGACACTTTCCTTGATGGTTTAAGAAATATGTAAGTTTTCACTTACAATAATTGAAATGGTTGAACTATCAAATCAAAGTGTTTAAATGACATTATACTATTTACTATGACAACTTTTGTTTTGTAGGCTTCAGAAAATCCAATAGAGAACATGTTCATATGTGATCTTGCGAAAGGACCTTTGTAAACTGTTAAATTGTATCCGGTATATTTTATTAATGGATACAGATTTCATACATATATGATGGTCATAGCATGACAATAGTAAATAGTAGGGTTTGCATATAGGGAGGATTGATGGATTATTGTGGTAAAATTATTGAAATACTTGAAATTGAATACTCTACATTGCCAATAAAATGGAGTGTGATATTTAAGTGTAACTGGCTTAATCCAACTCCTAATGTTGGAACAAAAGTGCACAACTGATATAATGTAATCGAATTCAACCAGCAAAGAAGATTTAAACAATTTAAACCTTTCATGTTGGCAATGTAAGCGATCCAGGTGTATTATGTGCCTTTTCCCAGTTTATAACTAGATAAGTCAGATTAGTTGGCAGTTTGCAAAGTAAAACTTAAAGGTGTTTTTGAATTACATGGAAAAGGAGAAAATAAGAGAATTGAAAGTAAAGTATTTCATGCAGATGTTTATAAAATAAATGCATGTGTAACATATGACGAGAATGAACCTTTGAATGATCCAAATAATGAATATGTTGAAATTTCATCTTGAGAGGATGAGGAGGGCAAGAGATTTAAAGAGGAGCTTGAGTTTGATTCTAATTCTTCATAAAAAGAAGATGATGATGATTTTGATTTACAATTAAGTGATCATAGCGATTAATTTGTGTTTGTAATAGAATATTATATGAATAAATTTATTATTACATCAACAATATATTGTTATATATGTAATTTATATTGTTCTATTACTGGAATATTCAATAAATTATATATTTCAGGTTAAAAATATGCCACAAAAGAGAAAATAGGAAACGATGTGACCAAGGGTCAGGCTACCACAATTTGGATGAGCCAATACAATTCCAGATAAAGGATCACATTCTACTTCTGCTACAGAATCAGGTGTTGTACCTCCAGCTACTACATATCCAAATGAGACATCACCTTCCTGACCTACAGTCCTTATACAGTCACCTTCTGTACTTGTTACTACACCATCCAGCAACCCTATTACACCATCCGCCACCCCTATATTGACAAAGATATTAGGGTTAAGCATTGCAGATGAAGGAGGCGACATCTAGCTTGAAGCTAAGGAAGTTAATGGAAGAACTTATATCATAATTGTCAACAATCTATGAGTGAAATTCTAAAATTTCATAATACATGATAACACCATATATTTATACTGAAGTTATAGGTTTTAATTTGAAAATGATCTAAAATAGCTTATATATTACGTTGGCTCCGTTTAGAATTTGCTTTAGAAATATGTCATCCAAGTTTAAGGAGAAGATAGATCTTGATGGATATATATGGAATAATACCTCTTAGGTGACAAAGAATTTTTTTATTATCATTTGAGGTACAAAAAAAATATTTCTTTTGTATTTTTATTTTATCTAATTTTATACATTCATTAAATAAATATTGTAGTTTATAAGTTCTTATAGCATGTTTTTATTTTTTCAGAAAAATTGTTTGGGATTCAAAATTTAATGCTATAATTTATAATGTATGGAAATAAGCAAGTTCATACACGTTATAAAGACTTTCTTGGCTCAAAACGCAAGAATGATGTACAATCTCCTTATATATCTGAAGAAATATGGAGTCGTAATAATATTGGACATTATCAGAGGCAATGTCCATTTTAGAGCACAATTCTACAAACAGACGTGGAGGACTAGAGGGAGAGAGTCTACCTGTACACACTGGAGGGTCTATAATCCACCAGGAACATGGAGAGAAACTTGTAAGTATCTAAACTTTACACTTATATTCTGATTTTTATACTTTGATGTATGAAATTTGATTTCCATGTAATTTGAAGTTTGAAATTTATAATTAAAATATATGTGTATTATGGAGAACAATAATGCTATAAATGTCTGATGCCCTTAATGGTTGTGTTGTTGAGTAAATTTTTATGTTCAACAGGGGTAAATATTATAAAAATAGAGAAAACTCTGCCAAAAATTTTTTGAATTATAGTTCACTTATAATACTTTATTCTGGTGCAGGAAAAGTCTATGAATAGGAAGCCTACATTACATTAGCTATTTTTGCACACCGATACTAAGAAAAATAATGGTGTGACCTTCGTCAACACCCGATGCATAGAACTTAATGTATGTAAAATTTATACTTTAATATTAATTCTTAAAAATTATTACTTATTAAAATAAGCAATTATAATGATATGACCAAATACAAGAAAGCATTCAACGATAATCTCAGCACTCTGAAACTATTGGTGAGAGTCAGACATATCTTGATGCAGTGGGTGGTAGGGACTGTCATAAAAGGATCTTCGGCAGGTTTATTTTTATACACATGCTATTCGCAATCCTCCACATTCAATACAATTACCTCTAATAGGTGGTCCGCATCTAATGATCAGAGTGTCGTTCAGCTTGAGAGCATAGTAAAGAGGTTGATGGACTACATAGCCTAGCTCCGTAATGAGGTGGATGAGTTGAAGGGGAGGTACAGCACCTCATCGCAATAGTAAAAGCATCCGCCTTCACCAACGGCATAGCTTAGATGGATAAGTGAATGTAGTTGTTTTGATACTATTAAGAAAATTTGTATGAATTCTTAATTTACAATTATTTTTAAGATACTTATTATTGTACATTATAATTGTTTATTATCAATCAAGATAATTTTTATCTTATATTATCATTCAACTTATTATTTTAGAGAAATTAAATATAGAAAAAAATCAAAAGATTATCAACAGAAAACTCGGGAAGGAAATGAGAAATGGTGGTTGAAATTATCATAGGTAAATTTAGCGATGGATATTATTTTTCTATAGGTATAAGTTACCAACAGAATTTCCATCGATCAATTTAGCAAAGGACATCGTAATTCTATTGGTAATTTACTGATGGACAAACAACTTCCTGTTGCTAATTTTTTCTGATAGAATTGCAATGTTCGTCGTTTAATTTATTGAAAGAATTGAAATGTTCCATAGGTAAAATTTAGCAATGGATATCTAGCGATGGATTCCAAGAATCCATCGCTAAATTTTACCTACAACCGCTTCTCTGATGACTCGGTCTATTGATAATTTTCGTCGTCAAATTCATTTGCTGACAGAAAATCTTCATTTTTCGTCAGTAATTTTCGTCGTTAAAACTAATTTCTTTTATAGTGACTTCATTAGTTTGTAACTTTATTTTTAATCAATTTATTCAATGTTAAATTTTAATACAAACTAAGTGTACTGATTATAAAAATTATATATTAAAAATATTTTACTAAGTTTATCTCAAGTTATTTTCATATATTTTGGTATTTAATTTTACAGAAATTTAATAAAAAGTAACTTTTAGTATTTTTGGATATTTTTATATAATTTATGATAATAATTTTTTAAGAAAATAAGTGAAAATGTATGAAAGGAAGGTTATAGTTTTATATCCTAATTTTATTATTTAATTTCCAAACTTTTTTAATATAACAAATTTATGTATAATTAAAAAATGAATCACTTAACAATTGTTAAGATTTTTCATTTTTAATTTTTCATACATCATATCATTTTTAATTATAAAAAATCTTGTTATAAATTTAATTTGAAAATTTAAAAATTCTAACAAAAAATTAGAAAATATTGATTGATTATCTTTTTTCTTTAGCTAATATTATTTGAGCCACATCTTGGTGAAGATAGGAACGTGATCTTGACAACTTATTTGCTTGGTGAATGAACTGGAGCAGGTAACACAAGAGGAACTTATTTCTTCACATTTAAGATAAGTGACATACCAATAAAATGTATAAGAAATATATACACACGTCCCTAGTGAAGCTATTTAGAATCTGATTTCTTAATTGTCGCTTAGTTGCAAAAATTAAACATTAAACTAGGATCCTAACTGCTACCATATTTCAGGGAACCTTGTCCAATGATGAAGGAAGAAGAAGCAAAGTCGTCATAAGAGGATGTTTGAAACTGTACTGCAAAGTTAAGGTTGTAATCCATCTCATCATAGACATGGAACGAGTTCAGGTGTGCTACGACTTTGGAGGCTTCCTTCTGTAAAGAAAATCCTTTTTTTAATAGGCAATAATTTCAGGTCCTTGGATGAAAGATATCCCTAAAAAGCGTGCCATTTCTCACCTCCGCCACATCACTTTTATGTTCAGCGAAAACTCGAGGACTGAAGTTACCTTCTCCAAGTTTTGGAATATCATTACTCTCAGTTACACTTTGATCATGCTCGAAATCCAGCACAACACTCGATTCATCTTCTACGGTAGGCATATCACCGATATTTTTCTTCAAATTGGATAAAAACAAACTCCACACTCTACATAACTCGACGAAATATGTATAAAATAAAGATAAAAGATATTTACTGCTAAAATGGAAAATTTACTGCTGATGCCAAGCATACAAGTTCATCCACAAGAAATCAATCCAGTAATGGAGTCTTTTCTTTCATCAACTTGGAAAAATGAAGGACCCTTTTTTCCATTTTCATGAGAGTCAGAGTCTCCTAATCTGTACCTGGTTTGGAAGGTTAAAGGTTGCAGTATATTCGTGAATTACCCAATTGGTCTTTACTCCATTAAGAACTTCATGGTACACCAAAGTCTTCTTAATACCAATTTCCTCATTGGTGCTCTTGCTCTTCACTTTAAGATCCCCACCAGTGGCTTTCCAGTAACCAAGTTTGGTTCTTCTGTTGCCTTTCTTATTCTTAGAGTACCTATAAATTCGAGGGCTAAAGAAATACCACTTTGGATTATCCGAGTTAATTTCTGAATTCCCTGTTGAAGACATTGTCTGGATTTGTGTAACTAACCAGAAATTTTCAAACAAAATAACGAAAAGGTTATGTATGTTTACTTATGTTAGTAGCCAGATCCTAAGGTTCAAACTCGCACACGTTGAGCTCAGGAATTTCACCGACTTCATGATCAAAACCAAGCGTTTTTAGCCTTAAGTAATGATTCACCAGTTTTTCATCCGTTGGACTGAACCTATAGCCAACTGCATTCTCTAACTCAAAATTATAACCTTTGCTTGCCATCTTGAAAGAAGACAAAGAAAACATATGTTCATGGATATGAATAACATGCTCAAATACTTTGCGGGGGCTCAGAGAAATGTATTTATAATAAATAACAATGCATACAATGGATGTTTTTTACAAGAGAGAGAAGAATGCATACAAGCCATACACGTGTTATGTACAAGTAACAGACTGTATAGTAGGGATGAATACAAGCCATACACGTGCTATGTACGAGCAACAGACTATACAGTAGGGCAATTAATGAATAAAGAATTATTATATTTACATCTAGCTAACCCTTTCTTTCATGCTTTAACATCCCCCCTCAAACAAGAGGGTGTAATAACTAAGCCGAGCTTGTCTCTGTGTTGGATGAAGTGTGTACATGTAAGGGCTTTAGTTAGGCAATCCACAACTTGGAGAGAGGATGGTATGTAATCAATATCAATGACACCGGCTAGGTATAACTTTCGGATGAAATGGATGTCTATTTCTATATATTTACTCCGAGCGTGTTAAACTGGGTTAGCAGCTAATGCTTTTGTACTTAAATTATCACACCACATCATGGAAGGTTGCTTTTGTGTTAATCCAAGTTTAGAAAGTAGCGACTGTATCCAATTTACTTATGCTGAGCCATCTGCTAACGCTTGATATTTTGACTTAAAACTTCACCTAAACACCAATCTTTATTTCCTTGATGCCCACGAGATGAGCGTACTCCCTAGGTAGACACAAGTGCCTTTAGTGGACTTACTGTAACATCCCGTTTCCATAGAACGGGTCGGACCTGAGAAACAGGCCCAAGTGAGGTCAATCGGAGAAGTTA
>JANZXR010093914.1:0-10295 GCA_027575705.1 Erythroxylum echinodendron
GGGGGGGTTGGGAGGAAGAGGATGGTGAACTGTTTGAGGGTAAAAGGGGGAAATCAGATTGGTGGGGAATTGCATGGTCAGTCATTATACAAAGGGAAGCTAAATTTGTTAAGGTATTAGCTTTACAATAATTAGTTTAGGTTATGTCGGTGAAAAAATAGTTAGAAAAAGTGAGCGGGAAAAATGTTTAATCTAGGAGTAGACAAAAATACCCTTGTTGGAACAAAACCAAAAGTGAAGAGTAAATGGGGATGGTCACGAGAAGTAAGCAAGAAGATTGGTTATAGATGGATGGTTGAAGACAATAAAGGTTGAAAAAGAAGAGGGTTATGGCTAAACTGATATGTTCCTCCAATATGTGCCTATATACATTATAACAACATTTTGAATGATTTCTTAAGATATACTAGGAAGAACTAGTGAACTATGCATATAAGGAAAAATATGTTATAGCTGGCTGAATTGAAGAATTATCTCGAGAGATGGCAGGGGTCTGTGATCGATTCTTAGGAAAAAGTGTGATTAGTAGTAGTCATAACTATAGTAAATCCACAACTACTACTAAGTTTGAAATAAAAGAAGGTGGAGGTTATATATTATGTTACTCTAAGTTGGATCTCCCTCAATTTAATAGGGGAGAGGATCCATTAGCTTGGATTAATTGATGCAAACATTTCTTTTGCCATCAAGCAACTATAAAGGGGGATAAAGTGATCTATTGAGCTTCTTCTCATTTGGAAAAGGTTGATATGAAAATTTTACCTATCAATGTCATTTTTTATTTAGACTACTAATAAAAGGAAACAAATTATGGTAACTTTAAAAGCTTAATATAACAAGGCAAGTGGAAGATTATCAACGATAATTTGAACAACTTTTGGTTAAGGCAAAGTCTTTGTTAAGTTACCAAGAAGAGCAGATTTTCATTAATGGGTTGCAAGGCTGTTTAGTGGTGGATGTAGAGCTTCATAATTTGATGGAACTTATCATAACCCTAAGTTTGGCTCGATTATATGACGGAAGAGCTTTAGCCACCATTTTATAACCACAAAAATTCATTCACTAATGGGTGGTAGTTCTGTTATACTAAGAGGAGACAACTTATTAGGTGATTATTAAGATTGAAGAATGGACTATCGTTAAGCTAAAAATTTATGTTTCAATTATGACAAACCTTATATTCCTAATTATTACAACAAACCAACTCTTTTAGAATGAACTTAGTTAGGATCAAGGGGTGTCCAATCTGGTCGCCAAGGAGATTAATATAGCAATAGAGTTATAGGTAAATGCTTAAAATAATTTAAGGTGTCAGTGGATTTTGATAATACATGTTTCTTAATGCAAACTTCTTTTTTGAAAGATGAATGAAAATATATTAAACTAGCAAAAGCCACTATACACTATTATAATAAGTCATATGATCTAGCTACAAAATCACATTAGGAACTTATACAAAAAAATAAATACTATAAAAAAGTATTATAGCAACCAATTTCTCCTCATTACTTGACTAAGTGAATTTTGTTTATAGTTGGCAATTAAAATCACTTGAACATAATTCACAATCTGATATGCTAGTTGATGTGTATCTTCTTCAACTTCTTTATAGATTCTCATGTTCCTTTCCCTCCATATGGAATAGACGACTGTAGTAAATGTTGTCTTGATGATCAATCGATCCACTTTACCCTACTTAGTATACCTAATGATTTTATCCAAAGTCTCCCTTCATTCTAAAGTATAGTTAGTTAATTGTAGCATAACCTAAATTCTGCTCCAAATGCCTTTGGTGTAAGTTCATTGAAAGTATAAATGATTTCTGCTCTCATTTATGTGCTTATAGAAGACATATATTGGATAATATATCCTATACCATCTATCTTTAGTGCTGAGCCTGCTCATAATCAGTAGCCAAGTGATTATTGTAGCTTTGGGATTTAAAGACTATTTCCAAAGCATTTCAAATCAAGGCACAACTTCAACATTGTTCACAATCATATGATGACAAGATTGGTTAGTAAACATACCTTTGGAATCTACATGCCATTTGATGCTATCCTTCCTTGGCCCTTTCTGAGATGATTGGCAGATAAGTAAGTAAGAAAAAACCTCTGTAATTTCCAACCTAATCACCATTTTGGATTAATGATGAGACTCGAGCATTAACAAGAATTCTACCAGTAGAGTAAGTTTTACCTATAGATAAATGTGCTGAAATTAGTCCAATTATCAAACTAGAATTTTATATCCTCAACATCCCTTAGTTCATGCTTGATCTGAGGATATGTCATGTCTCTTAGGCTAAGCATATGGTTGAATTCAAGAATAAGCTCTAGAATTGTCTAGCTGCCAAAAACTCGTCTCTTTAAGATGATGATCATTCATCCGTTTAATCCATAGTGCTTTACTATTAGTGAAAAGTCTCTAAATTCTCTTACAAAGTAAAAAACTTTCTACATTTGATAATTGAGATGATCCCTAATCCTCCTTGCCTCTTCAGAATAGTAATGTCACTCCATTTCACTTTGGCATACTTATAATTATCTATTTTCCCTGACCACAAGAAGGCTTTCAATACTTTATCAATTTCCTTATGGATCTCTTTGACAACACCATGAATAGACCAATGAAGGCGCATATTACTCAATACTAAATTGAAAGAGTCACTTTGACTGCCATAAATAGAAACTTGTGTTGCCAGCCAATAGGTCGTACTTTGAGCTTCTCAATCAAAGGAATGAAATCAGAAAACTTTTGCTTATTGGCATAAATAAAAATTTTAAAGGAAGAGACTATTGTAAGGCCCCAACATATAACCTAGAAGTATTATAGAATGTCTAGGGTGTATTAAGAAGTGAACATAGCAAATGAATTAAGTGCGTCAAAGTATAATAAGAGATGAAGCTTGGAAGAGCTTTGATGAGCTTTATCCTGAGTTTTCCAGAGAATCACGTAATGTTGGACTAGCCTTAGCAACAGATGGATTCAATCCACATGGCAATTTATCACTTTCATATAGCGTGTGGCCTGTTGTTCTCTTAGCATACAATTTACCCCCTTAGATGTCTATGGATGAGTCATTTTTAATGCTATCACTTGTTATTCCAGGTCCAAAAGCAGTGAATAGAGACATTGACGTCTATTTGAGACCACTAGTTGATTAGTTAAATGAGTTATGGGAAGATGGTTTTGATGTTTTTGATTCTTCAAAAGGAGAAAATATTTGAATGCATGCAGCGTTAATATGGACTATCAACAACTTTCTAGCCTATGGTACTATTTCTGGGTGGAGCACTAAAGGCTATAAGGCATGCCCTATTTGTAATAGGCACACTCCTTCTTGTAAGTTAAGAAGTAATATTGGATACTTAGGCCATCGGCGTTTTCTTCCTTACAATCATCCATGGAGAAAAAGTAAGAAGTTTGATGGCAAGAGTGATCATCGGCCTACACCTAACTTACCAAATGGAGAAGATATGGTGGAACAATTATTTCATGTTTAAAATATATGTTATGGAAAGCACCCTAGCAACAAGAGGAGAACGAGATTGGAAGGAGAGTTGAATTGGAATAAAAAAAGCATTCTTTTTTATCTACCATATTGGCATAAGTTAAGATTTAGGCATAACCTTGATGTCATGCATATAGAAAAGAATATTTGTGACAATATCCTTGGTACTTTGATGAATGTTAAAGGTAAAACTAAAGATACAATCAAGGCTCGGCTTGATTTGGAAGATACGAATATTTGAAAGGAATTACACCTAAAAAGAGCAACTAATGGAACTATTGTGGCAAAACCTCCAGTATGCTATACAATGTCTTCCGATGAGAAGAAGAAGTTTTACGAGTTTGTAAAGCAGGTGAAGTTTCCAGATGGTTATGCATCTAATATATCTAAATGTGTTAATGTTGCTCAAAGGAAGATTACTGGACTTAAGTCTCATGATTTTCATATACCGTTACAAAGCATTCTTTCATTATACATGCGTTCCATCTTGAATAAAGATGTGACAGGTGTTTTAATAGAGTTGGGAGACTTCTTTTGTCGAATTTGTAAACGAAGTTTGAATAAGGATGGCGTACAAAAGATGTATGATGAGATAACTTTAATCTTATGCAAACTTGAAATGATATACCCACCAACATTCTTTGATGTCATAGTACATTTGGCTATTTATTTGCCAAATGAAGCCTTATTTGGTGGACCAGTTGTGTATAGATGGATGTATCCAATTGAGAGGTATTATTTAAATTTATCCTATCACTCAACAAAGTTAACTAAATAGTGTCCTATCTAATTATGGTTAATCATTTGTTAAGTTTCCTAGGTACGCTAAAGAATTTGTTAGAAATAAAGTACGTCCAAAATGGTCAATTGCTGAAACGTATGTTGTTAAAGAGTGCATGACATTCTGTTTAATGTATCTAAAAAGAATTGAAACTAACTTCAATGTGCCAGAGCGAATCAATGATATGGTTGATGGTAATGACATATTAGTGTTATTTCAATGATGTAAGCCGATTAGTGCTACCAAAACAATTACTCTTCGTACAGAAGAGCTAGAGATTGCACATTGGTATGTGCTTATGAATTGTCATGAGATTGGGCCCTTTATTGACTAAGTTTTTCTAACCTATTGTCAAATTAAGATGTGTACTAAGTAGAGATATTTTATATAATCTTGATTGAATTTTTTTTATCCATAGTGAGCATATGGATGAGTTGAGACAAAAAAGTCCATTATATGTTAATAGGAGGCAAAGAGAACAATTTTCTTCATGGTTAAAGCTTCGGGTGAGAAGAATGTTTGTACGTGGTCTACACTAATAATTATATATTATTAACTAATTTTCATTTGTTGTTATAGATGACGACATTAAGTAGCTCCCATGAAGGAAGTATCTTTAAGTCTTTGTATGCATTAGCATATGGACCTCATAGTTTGGTGCAGAAGTACACTGTATGTAATACTAATGGCATGCGATTTCGCACTGAAGCCCGTGATTTGTGTAGGGTTACACAAAATAGCGGTGTTACAGTGTTAGGAAATTATGAGGAAGATAATATTGCATTTTATGGGGTTCTGACAGATATTATCAAGCTTGAATATGTTAGGGGTAAAAATGTTGTGCTTTTTAAACGCAAATGGTACAATCTTGCAAATTCAAATATGAGGGCCAACAGCATTGTAAAAAGCATCAACGTAACTAAGTTTTGGTACAAGGATAACCCATTTGTTTTGGCAAATCAAGCAAAGAAAGTCTATTATGTGGAAGATTTGTTATTCGGTCTAAATTGGTGGATTGTGCAAGAATGTGAAGTTAGACGTGTGTATGATATCCCTTCGCTTAGTACTGAAGCAGGTTCAAATGACGTTGAGGAGTCTGATGAAGTTCTAGTGGAAGTCGAGGAATATTCCTTAGAGTTTTTAGATCGAAATGATATTCCATATGATGGAATAAATAATGTTTTATTGACTCCGAGCAACGTTTGAATGATGATTTAGAGGACTTAGAGACAATCAATAGTGAGAATGAATGTCATATTGTATTGGAAGAGTCCAGTGATGACGACGATGAATAAATTCTTATTATGCAATTGAACCTTTGTTGTTTTATCTTCCTTGTTGTATGCAGATTTTATTATAGATTTATATTCAACACCAAGATAGAACTTCCATTTCACCATTTCTTCATATGCAGAATCCATGCTTCTCTTTGACTCGAATGCATCTTCTTTAGCACAAGAAGCATCTCTTTCATAGGTGATACTTCTTCTTGTAATGACTTAAGGTTATTCTCAGAAACCTCAATAGTAGCTACTACTTCTTTGTGTCGGCGAGGATCATTGTCAAATAGCAACTTCTTACTGTCATAGATGTCAATGAGTTTTTCAGAACACAGGTCTTCACCCATAGACCCCTCTATTTGGGCAAGTTTTAATGAGAGGTGTATGAATTCCTTTACATCTTCAGCAAAACGCTTATAGTCTAGTGATAGACATCTGAATGTTTCAAAAGTCGCTTCTGCAATATTTTGCATCTTATCATAATTAACCATATTCATGGATTCAAGAATGCAAAGTAGCCCCTTACCATATAAACAATCGTTACTGTGATTTTTAATCTCATTATCGTAAAATATGAAATATGAAACATGTTACAATTTTGTATACTCATTTATCTATGTTTTGCATATCAATGTACTATGGTTCACTTCTGATGATTATTTTTAAGTTCCTTTTAGATTAATAAAAAGTGTTGAAATAAAAGAATGTTTAATATATGGACTTTTTTTCCTTGTAAGTGAATTTTTTTATTTGATTTGGCATAATACATTTAAATAACTTATGCATGTAGCTTGTTCATGTATAAATTTTAATTGTCCTAATTCTTGATGTGGTACTAATTGATAGATTTTGGCATAACATCTGCTGATATCTTAAAGGCGAATACTCTTCTCTCTTTCTTTTTAGTCTTTGCTATTAGGAATTTTTAGCTCACTGTTATCAATAAATTATCTTTCTATAAAACTTTCAAGAGATCTTTAAATGAATAGCCCTTCATCAAATCCTGAACTAGTATCATATTATCTCTAATTAGTCTTCCTACAATGAAAGCACCTTGAGTTTGATTAATAAGGGTTTTTAGTCCACTTAAAAGAAGTTTGGAGATCACCTTATAGATTGTGTTACAAAATGAAATAGGTATGTAATATAGCATTGAGGAGGGATTCTACTTCCTATTCCTAATTTTTGTAAACCATCTTATGAAAGTCCTCTCTTTTAATCAGTCCCAAAATTAATGGCCTCTTCTTTGGGTTAAACTCTACCTTTAAAAAGGTTATTTAACCCTTTTATATTTTATATTAGAACTGACTTACTATCAGATAAGAGGTTGAGACCCCATTATTCTACTTTTCCTCTTCTTCCTTGCTGATCTTCTTTTTTCACTGGTTAAAGGTTTTAGTTCCTCTTCTTTTTAGTTTATAGGTTCGTAAGTATCTTCATCACTATAGAAAATAGAAGTACCAACCTCTTTATCTCCTATCAATACCTGTGTGTTATGCTTAATGATATTGTTTTTAGTATCAGTTGATTTTCACTTTAGGATTATCCACTTCATTCTCTTATATTTATACTGCATTTACCTCATTTTCTTGGTGTATATTCAACTCATTGCTCAATGTGCTAGTATAAAGGGTTATCTAGTCCTATTAGCTCTGTATAATTACTTATGTTGAAGGTTTTTTAGCCCATTACACAAACATCAGAACATATGCTTGTATTTTGTTAAGAATATGATGGAGAATCAGAAATGAAAAGACCAAAAAACATTTTATTCTCAATAGCACAATAGAAATGAGTTGCATTCTTCCCACATAACTAAGTTTTCTTATTTTTCAGCTCTGGATTCTTTTAGTTATTTTATCTATAAGGGGCTAATATTTGGGGATTTTAAGACTGCAGTAGCTTAGAAGTACTCTCAGATATTTAACTGGGAATTGTCCTTCTGAAAATTATAACACAGCTTCAAAATTCTCAGTCTCTCCATCTTGCAGCACACTAAAGAATATCCAACTCTTATTATTTAATTGTAAACCTGAGGTAGTTGAAAAGGAGCTAAGTAAGTTTCTAACTGTCTAGTCTAGTGATAGATGTCTAAAGGTTTCAAAATTCGCTTCTATAATATTTTGCATCTTCTCATGATCAACCATATTCATGGATTTAAGAATGGAAAGCAACCCCTCACCATATATTTTCATAATAGAATCTGATACATTAGTTCCCTGTATGGAGCTAGAAGAACTGTTGATCCCATCCTATATCTCATTTAATAGCTTCAAACTTTCTTTGACATGTTAACAAGGTGACCATAACTAAGATATCGCACCTTTGAACTGCTACTATCGTATTATGCTTTAAATTATGGTGGGCTTCCACACTCACCACATTTTTCCAACCAGCACACTTGTTTTAAAGGGAATTCAGTTAGTCAATTATGATCTTGTTCGATCTCTCCCACAGCCACCACTAGGTAGTTTGTTGACAAAAACAAATCCATTGAACCATATCAAGTAAAGATAATGGATTCCAAGGCTTTGGGCCATATGCACTAGCTCAACTAGGTTGTCCATTTTCTTCTTTAAAATCAACAATATACACAAAACTCTTTATGTTGTGTTTTCTTTTTTCAGTTTACTTATCTCTATCTTTTGTTCTAGTTCATATATTTTTATTTGCTAATGTCTTCATAGATTCATGTTCTCATGGTCTGGGAAAATGATGTTGTAAGAGTAATGCAAACTAACAGTAGTTGCTCATGCATACTAACAGTAGTTGCTCATGCACACTAACAGTAATTCAAACTAACAGTAGTTGCTCATGTTCTCATGTTAAGGTAAATAGTAGTGCTGCTGTTCATTGTCATTTTTGGCAAAGAGAGCCAAATTTATTCCAGACCATCCCTCCCAAAGGTAAAGATCTGAGCTTGTTATTAATGTTGCTCTTTTATGTTTGATAGTGTTTGAGTTTTAACTGGGTATTTTCTGTGGTGGGCTTGGTTGGATGCTTGGAAAATGTGGGGTAAATTTATTAGGTTGTTGTTTTCAGTTCTGAGATTTCTTTACTTAAATATTCAAATATATCATTTAGCTGGGTTTAGTGCTAATGTTATGGCTAACTAGGGAAAGACATCTAAAAATGTGGGAGATCTATGATGCCATTAGATGGTGTTTGATTGTTATAATGACCTTAGGACATCCTTTAATATTTCTTATCCCACTTTATAAGTAGTTTCTAAAGATCCTTTCAATATCGTTGACTATTTTAGCTAGTAAAGCAATATTGGAGCTCTAGTATATGTGCATTCTATTAAGGATTGCCAGAATTAATCGGATTTTACCTACATAAGAGAGTTTATGGATAACCATAAAACTTTTAATTCAAGATGGAGTCATAAAAAAGGTTTACAGTCTTGAAATGTTAGTTTTTAGGTTAAAATTGGCATCTAAGGTATTTGATAGGTGTTGTTGAAAGTTAAAGGCTAGAGATTTAAGCTAGTGTCTGTTGTAGTTAATCAATATTTTGTTAAGACTATGATTTGTCTTTTCTTCTTATTGATAACCAATTTAGATATTTTTTAGATTGTTCTAACCTTTTAAGGAGTAACCTTACTAACATATTGTCGGCCCCCTGAAAAATTTTTCCCATTAACTTAAGCATGATAACTTATAGAATAAATGCATGAGAGGAAATTGAGGGCATTTTCGGAATATAGCTTAAGAACGAAGGGTAAAGTGGACTTTTGGGAAAGGTATGCTCGACATGTCTTCTTAGCAGGTGGTAGCGTGAATGAAAGAAGAATGGAAGAAAAGAGAGGCTTCAGATGAGAGGGAAAGAATAAAGTTGTGAGCTGAGTTGAAATTTCTGTAAAGCTTAAAGAGAGAATCGAGTGCATACAAGAGGGGAAAAAAGAAAGAAGGAGGAAGGAGCTTTCTGTAGAGTTAAGAATCTCATTACTTGGTGAAGAATCACAGTAAGTCATTTTAGAAATGTGCATTATGGTTTAGCCGATTCTGGATATTGTTGTTAAATTGGAGTTATGGTTCTTTTATAAAGGAAATCAAGGAGGGGTTTAAGAGAGGCAAGGAAATCAAGAGGAAAAGCATTCATAAGTCGGATACAGAAGCAAGCACAGTTCTTAAGGTGGGTTACAGTTTTATAATAAAGAAATAAGCCAAAAATATTTGTTTTCAATGACTTCAATTTCTACATAAATGTGCTGCATGTTTGTTCTCTTCTGGTATGGCACAAAATGTTAATTGTTATTGCATGTTTTCATACAACGATGTTTTCTTCAAAGTTGCATACTTTATGAAACCAAGTTTTTGCATGTTTTGTAAACAAGATTGATTTCTGCAAAAAGTTGCATACTTTTGAAAACAAGTTTCTGATCTGAAAAGCAAGAACTTTAAGAACTGGCATTTTGGGTAGAAAGTTTTCAAGAGCATGAAAATTCTGTGTTATGTGGGTTTGTGGTGGTCCCCTCTGTTAAGACAGTGCACTCGTCTAAAGGCTTCTCCCGCCTGCCCGCTAGTAACATGGAGCTCCTTTAAGGACTCCCCTCTATTCACGGCTCGCAAGACCAGAAAATTGAATTGCCTAGTACGTTTTGTTCATGGCTACACAGGACCCTTCGAGGAAATGTGTAGACGTTCTGTTTTGGATCCACCCGAACCATTCTGATGTGCTTAAGTGCTCATGAATTGTCTGACATGATGAATGCATG
>JANZXR010093934.1:0-10293 GCA_027575705.1 Erythroxylum echinodendron
CTCAAATCGTCTACATTTTTCTTCTTCAGTTGGGACCAGTACAGTCGCATAACCCATTAACTCATTAAATTTTATTTAATACTCAGTCACTGAGAGTCTGCCTTGCTTCAGGTCTAAAAATTCTTTCATCTTCCATTCCATGTAAATCTTCGGCATGTAATTCTCTCGGAATACTCTCAGGAAATCCTCTCAGGTCAAACTACAAGGTCTGGTGGTACTGCTGGGAACAGTTTTCCACCACTGATACGTGGGACCTTGTAGGAGTGAGACAGCATAATTGAATTTTTCATCGACTTCACAGTCCATCTGGTCGAACACTTTTTCAGTTAGCTCAAGCCACCCTTCTGCTTCAGCCGGGTCTGTACTTTCGTAGAAGTCTACATCTCTCTGCTTTCTCAGCTTATCATATCATCTTCTCGCCTCACGGGAATTCTCAGAGGCATCTGAACAAACTCAGGTACAAGAGACTCTACATTGACTCCTACAAACTCCCTGTCAGTTGACTCTACATCATGATATCTTATGGAAGATGACCTATAACAACCAAGAAAAGTGTGATCACTATCAGAATATCTCTCTATTTAGCATATCTCAACTCATATTCGGCCCTAAAGATGCCAAACCATGCTCTGATACCAAAAATCCAACATCCCACTATCATAGGTTACATACCTAAGCTTTTAGGAATATAACCTACGATAATGGTATGTTGGAGCAATAACAATTCTAACTTACACATGGCATCATCTAAAATACTCGAAAATTATTATAATTTTCTTTTAAAAACATTCGCTTCATTCATTTATAAAACTTACACTGTTCTTATTAATAAATATTTACAAAATCGTATACAGGTTTTAACAAAACTATAAAATAGCAATAACTATATTCCTTCGAGAGTCAGCTAACAGACCTCTGATCCATTTTTTTATCCACAGACACTTTACGTCCTGACTAAAACTTACGTCTCCTGTATCATACCTGAAAAGCCACAGTGCAATTTTTTATGAGTTTTGCGAACTCAATGAGTGAACCATTATTGATGATTTCACCGGATTACACAAATACAACACATATATCACAATTATTCATTTAAATAGATAAGCATTTATGCAGAAACTAACATTACATGGCAGAATATACGATCATTCATTTAAATTTGCATATCATTCAAACATTGCGCACGTACTTGCATGGGAAATGCATGAGACTTATATTCATTCTTATTGTTATGACTGAGTGCCTTTCACAAACATATACAAAGTTTTGGACTATAGGGCTCCATCGGAACAAATTCACGGAGCATAGCTCGATGTGCAGAACATATAAATCATGGAGCAAAGCTCTACATGGAAGTGCTTCTAACTGGCATCTCAAGTCACAACGCCTTTATCTGAACATACATTTTATGAAATGCATCAAATACTGAACAGATCACACACACAATCTCATACAAATGTTCAGATGATGGTCTCATAATCATCGGACCTCTGTCCGGCATTCAGCTATCGCTGAGAATCAAAGTCATAACAAATCAAACACTTCTAATACATGATCGCAGAACAAACTCCTCGGACCTCAGGTCCGGAACTCAGAAATAGCACATACACAGTTCATTTATATTGGAAATTAACAAATCAAGTACATCCAATCAAGCAATCCTAGGAAAACATCTAGGTTGACTCACATTACACTCCTAGAAGCTATTGCCTGGATGATCCGGCAATATCCGACTGTCGTCCGATGTGTTGCTCTAAAACAGACAGAACACATTCACAATTATCGCCTTTTGCAAAAGTGTACCAAAATGTAAAAGTACAGAAAGAATGCACGATGCATGTTCAATGGCAATTTCCAGGGTTTCTTCATAACTTCTCTCTCTCTCATTAAGACTTCTTGAAAATCATTAACATCAAGATTCAATTCTTATTGGCTTCTTTCCATGGCACTCTTTCAGGTCTCACGTAAACTTAGGAGAATGCAATAGGTATAGGTATATTTACGGAAGGTTCATCTTTATAGACGATGCACCCTTACAGAAGAAGATGAATTACAGAAGAAGATGATTTACAGAAGAAGATGAGGTCTCCCAGAGGAAGATGACGTCGTCACAGAAGAATTTTTCCCTCTTAACATAACTTTTTCTACCGAGATCAGATTCAATTATTCTTTACATGATTCGAAAGAGGGAATCAAGATATACAAACTTCATGAAGAGCTCAAAGGTTAATTTATCTTCTGAAGGGTCAAAAATAGGACAGAGATATACAATGAACAGTGACCCAGAAGAAGTTTGGGAACAGTAACACATATGATGTTTTATGATTGCCATAACTTTCTCTAGAGGGATCGGATCAAGATGTTCTTTATATGGTTTGAAAGAGGATTACAAGATCTACAACTTTCATGAAGACCTCAAAGGTCAATTCTATCTTTTGAATGATCACAAATGGGACAAAAGATAGGTATAGACGAACATAGAAGAAGCAAAAACACAGAAGGAGTTTATAAACAGTAACATAGACGAAGTTCATTCGTCTGTGAACAGTAATACATACGAAGAGTATGAATAGTAACATAGGCGAAATTCATTCGTCTATGAACAATAATACATACGAAGAGTATGAACAATAACATAGATGAAATTCATTTGTCTGTGAACAGTAATACAGACAAAGAGTATGAACAGTAACATAGACAAAGTTTATTCGTCTGTGAACAGTAATACAAATAAAGAGTATAAACAGTGACATAGACGAAGTTAATTCGTCTATGAACAGTGACATAGAAGGAAGTTAGGTCGAAAGCAGACGAATGCAAGAACCAAAACAAGCAATACACAGACGAAAGTAAAAGACAGACGAAGAAAAAGATAGAAGAAACAAAAGACAGAGGAAACCAAAACACAGAAGAAGCAATACAGAAGAAGTTTGTTCTCAGAAAAATCAAAACACAGACGAAGCTGGTTCATAGAGGAATGCATCTTGACAGACGACGCATCCTCACAGAAGAAGATAACTTATAGGAGAAGATAGCTTGTAGAAGAGAATGACTCATAGAGGATGCATCTTTACAAACTATGCATCCTTACAGAGGAAGGTGATGTCATCTAGAGGAAGCTGATGTCATCACAGAGGATACGTCTTTACAGACGATACAGAAAATAGAAGAGGCAGAATATATCATCTTTCATGCCTATACGAATTCTATACATCATTTTTATTTCTATTATACCTCCAAACATGAAAACATCATCTATACTACTCCCTTTCTAGCTCCAGAATTCTAAACAACTCAAAAAGCCAAAACTCACATAAATACCAAAATCGTAGACTACTATTCATACTTGCTTGTTATTTCTGCATTTTCTTTTCAATTTAACAAACATCCAAAAACCTTATATCTATTCTCTACACTGTGAACCTTCTCATGCATATAGATATCCAACATGCACATATTCATTTATATAGTGAAACAACATTACAATCACTTACCTGTTTAACAAGTACTCTAGCACTGAAATAGAAGTCAACACCACAAAAAGCTGCTAAATTGCTATTCGGTGATGAAGATCAGAGAAGAGAATTACAATATGGAGTGTTTCAGTGAAGAATGGACACTATAGTGGATTCTTACTAACTTAAACAATACAATACGTGGGTCCATTGCATGTCCCTCACATATACCATTTATCTCCACTGATTCACCATTTTTCATGATCACAATTAGCCATATGTAATTCCGCTTACCCGGAAATGCCAATGAAAGCATGTACAATCGTATGAATGTGCCAAATAAATGTGTATATCACAATTAACTTATGTCTAACGTGCATTTATATTAAGTCATTTAAATGTCTCATACATAACTGTTCTAACCGAATAGGTAACAAGATGTTACATGTCATATATACATAAAAATTATGTGCTTAACATGGGACCGTTGAAAATTCATAAGTAGAATAATCATACATAGAAAATAGACATAAGGATGAAATGAATGGTATATAAAGATAGGACTTATAATTCGTTACCTTAATATTTTTGAGTTGAGATATGGTGACTATATATGAGTTTACTTAGATCTGGTCCAATATCTCCCCAATCCCCTCAAAACTCTTCAGTGACATTTTTTAAATATTTGGCTATTAAGGTTTACATAATTATATTTTTATTAGATAATATACATTTTTATATAACTATTAAATGTATCATTTAGTTATATAAGTATATGATAATATTAAAATTATTTTTATTACAGACTAATCAAATAATGGAATAGAATGTAATATTATTCTATAGTTTGGGATAAGGGATTATAATGGAATGGAATTGAATGATAGATTTCACATTACATCTCATTCCATCCTAAACAGTAAAAATAAGTAACTTCCAATTTGGGGAGCTTAGGATGGAATATAAAATGATAAATAACATTTCACTATAGTACATTATAAAGCCTTCTTCCAAACATCATTATTTATTTCACTATATTACATTATAAACCCTTTCATCCCTCCCAAACAACAATTTTCTAATATTACATCTATTTACATTCCATTCCATTATAAATCATCATATTCCATTCCATTCTATTCCATTTCATTAAAAATATTACGTCAAACAAACATAGCATATGTTCCGGAAACATAAATTTTGTATTTTTGTCCATTGTCACAAACGATTTTCAAAACACAAAGTGTATTTTGTTTCTCTCAATTACTTAAAGCATGCTTGAGGATTCATTGTCCAAACTTCATATATGGTCATTGTTATGGACATAGATTTGAATATCGTTCATTACTAGTCAGTACTGGCCAGAAGGTATCGTACCGGCTGATAAACAGAACATAATGGGGCTAATGGTACGGATCGTCGGTACCGAAGTTTTCTTATAGTACTGTCCAGTATCGTAAGTTTTACAAAAAGTACGGATTGTTTTGTAAAAATGAAACAATTTTAACTCCCCTAACCTCGACCCTCATCTACTCCCTTTTGATTTTTTCTCGCTTTCTCTCTCTCACAGACTCACCGCCATTCTCTCTCACTATCTCACACTTCTCTCTCTCTTTTACGTTCTCCTCTTCGTCTTCGATGGTGTTTCTCCCTCTCTAGTGACAACAGAACCATCGCACCACATGACTGTCATCTTCCTCCACGCTAGGACTTCACACAGCACACCATTTTCAGTCCTCCTCTGCGCAAACCCACCACCACCGAACCAATTTCAGGCTTTAGACCTCCTCTATAAGGACCATGCCACCACTGAACCTCCTCCATGCCACTGTCATTGGTCGCTCTCCTTCACACATTTGTAATCATTAGAGCTAGAATAGATCTAGATCTAAACCCAATCCGACCCAAAAACTTGAAGCAAATAAGTTGTGAATTTTTTGGATGTGTTTTCAATTATTTTTTTTTTGCTTAATTGCATTTGTGATTATGAATGGGTTGGAAGTTAGAGTAAATTATGAATTGGATTTGTGATTGTGAATGGGTTGGAAGTTGGAATTAAATTATGATTTAGATTTGTGATTTGTGTTAGGTTGGATAGTGGATTGGAGTTGAATGAAATGATGCATGGTTTTGTTTTAGTTTATTTCTAGTTTGGTTCTTCGGTTGTGGTTTGGTTAAAGTGGGATTTATCTTAAGTTTTATGATGATTGAAATACACGACATGGATGAATTTAAAGTTAGAAAGTTAAAAGTTTGAACTTAAATTAAAACCAAAAATGTAAAGACGGAATTTGGTTATTAGGTAAATAATTAATTGAGAATAAAATTATGCCATTGTAATTGTATAGTAAATTAGCAAAAAAGAAAAAATATAATCACAAAAGGTTTTTTAAAATATCTCTAAGTTGTCATGATATCAAAGACTTTGCCTAATCTCATTTTTGTCTAGTCTTTTGTCCATCTCAACTCTAATTTCACCTTTATTTATCCCAAAACTAGTCCATCTCATAGTCTTTGCATATTCAAATTCCCATTTTCTTATTATTCCATTTTTATCTCATCTATAATACCTTGGCATCATGTCTTTAAATAAGTGTGAAAGTTTCTTAATTCATCTTAATGAGAAAAATTACTCAACTTGTGCATTCCATTGTAAGATATTTATTAAAGGCAAGGATTTATGAAGATATGTAAATGGCAATAATCATATGCTTGAAAAAAATAAGAATCAAGATGAACATGCTAAGTGAAGTTCAGGATGTTCAAGTCATAAGTTGAATTTTTGGATTCGTTGATTCATCATCTGCATTCTTTGAACCTTCAAGACTACAAGGCATAACATTATATGTTGATTTTAAATTTAGCATGAATTTATGACTCTCTAATAGGAAAGTCTCTCTATTTCTGAATTTTACTTTAGTTTTATGAATCTTTATTTCTTTAGGCTGAATATATAGACATTATTTATGCTGCATTGGTTCATGAAGGACATAGCACCACTAATTTATTGATGAAACCACTAAAGGATTAATTTCTTACAAAAATAACATCTTTGTTTATTGTTACAGATAAATGGAAGGAAGTTCAAGTATTCTTGATCAAACTGCTTCAGGAATATACAATGATCCAAGTTGGGCTCATGCTGCATTGGTCCAGGGTATAAAGAACCATACAATTTGCTTGTTTTGTAACAAGCATTTAAAAGGTGGCGGAATTACCCAATTAAAGAGGCATTTCGCTAGGAATAAATAAGATGAAGAAGAATCCTAATAATTATCTTGCTTTACCATGGTTGAAAGATAACACCTCACAAATCTTGTTCAAGGTTAGAGAACAATATATATCGTAAGTAATGTTTCCAATTGTCAAACTAGAAAAAATATACAAATTGAAACATCCCTTTTATTGCTCTCACTGATGAAATAGGACTTTATATCTTATGAAATGTACACATTTATTAAAATGTTCTCTCTAACCTCTTAAGGATCTTAACAACTCTTTACTATGCCAAAGGTCTTTTTCACAACTTAATTATGGTTTATTTATATTTAGAACAAACAATCATAGTCATTATATAGACAAATTAATTATTACAACAACTAATTTTTAGGCAGGATCAACTAGTTTTTCGCATATCTTTAGTTCGCTAGACACCCTTCGATTGGAGTATCGACTAGCTAGACTCCTTGCCAGATAAAAAGTCCCTTAGATAAATTTTTAGACACCATTGACTAATTGATCATACCTCTCTAACTAATCGGTAAATAATGCTTCAATTAATAAAAAATGTAACTAATGTACATTATTAGACAATGAACAATCTAACCTATATATAGTGCCAAATAGTGACTATATATAGGTTATCCAAACTTAATTTTTCATCCCTTTGACCTCTTTCAAAAAATAAATCTCTTTTTTTGAAAAAAAAAATTGATTAAGAAAACATTCATAAAAATTTTCAAGAGAGTTTTCTTAAAATTATTTTGAAATTTTCTTTTGATTATGATAAAACATATACAATATACCATACATTTAAATAATCATGTAATGATTGATTCTCTGATTCATTGAAGTGATTAAGATAAGACAATAAGAAATATTACAATCATTTGTTACATAAGGTGCTTTCCTCCTTATTTTTAGTTCTTCACTTGAATTTTCTTGAATCTCTTTTTAAGTGTATATGTACTCCAATTATTTGCTTGGTCTTTTGCTCGCTTAATTAATTCAATTAGTTCTTGTACTCACTTTACTCTTCTATTGAACTTGATATTTTACACATTACTAAGTCTCATTATAATAGAGTTACTCATATTACTAAAAGTAAATTCATTAATACCCATATATTTTGTTATTATAAAAAATATATGATAAGACCTTTCTTAGTCTAATAAGAACTTTTATAATCAATACTAAAAATTCTTTTCAACTACAATTATCTATAACCATAGCAAATGTTGAACTAAGAGATGATAAAATATATGTTTTAATGATAACAAAATATATTTGATTCTAATCTTTTTAAATCAACCACTTCTCTTTTGTTTCCTGCATATACGTTAGTTTATGCCCTATAGCTAGTCAATTTCGCTGTAATTTAGTGACAATTATTTAAAGGCATTATTTATCTTGTATATGTTTATATGCTTATGATAAAGTCCATCAGATAATTATATATTGCAAATGAAAATATAATGAGATTATAATTATGAGATTCATATTGTATTTATGTATTATCCCTAAATTGTTCCTTGTCATTATTTTATTAAGACTGAACCTTAGTATAATGCAAAAGGACTAGCACAAGTTATATGTTTTCTTATAAAGGAAGTAGTCGATCTCATAAACTAAATTATGGAGATTCTTAAACAAACGTTTGAAATGATTCGATATAAGAAATCCATTTAGAACATTACTTGTATGTCTATGAAAATTCTTATTGTGATGATTGTATAAGCGATCTTTTGACTTGAGGTCTCCAAAGTTATCTTATATAGAGATTGCTATGTTTTGATACTACTTATAACCTATTATAATCATAGGCCATTCAATCGGTAGTTATTGGATGAAGCATAAACTATATGGAGGTAGTTGTGTGATAGGATTCATTATCCTAAAGTAATTAGAGATAATGTTTCGTTATTCTCAATTAATATTGATTTGAGAAATCTTTGGCCAGAGTGAAATGATGCTTTGTAAATAGTTTACAAATGTCATTAATTGAATCAATATCTAATGGCGGAGAATTAATACGATTGGACTCATAAAGAGTAAATATCAATTCCATGCTCTGTTTAATCAAAACAATATATGATGAAATGATTGAATTCTATAGAAAAAACATGCAGGAAAAGGTTAGTCAAAACAACTTTGACATTCCTAAATATATGGGTGGTTACGATACATTGCTAGACGCTAATCTTGATCTATGATTATAAATTATCTAACTGAAGAATTAAAGATAAATTAAAAGGAGTTTAAATTTATCTAATTCTATTTATGAATTAGAATTATAATTTATAAACATTGCCAATATATTTGAGAACTTAATAGGTCATACATAAAAAACGAGTTGAAGAGAACAAAAATATTTTAATCAAGTTAGATTTTATTGTACAGTTTGAGAAATTTTATAATTAAATATGAGATATTTAATAAATAATGATCAATATGAGATATTAGATATTAGATCTTATTTGGGCATAATTGGTATTTAGTTAGAAGTATTTGTATTTCTAATTAAAGTTTAATAGCCTCGCAAAAAACGTTCTAGCGCATGCAGTACACGCGCTAGACAATCCCACATATTATTTTGATTCTTAATATGTTTTTAAGTCTTATTTTTTATTAAATTACTTTAATTCAGAATAAATTAGTTTAAATTCCTAATAAACTTGGAAAGGTGTTTCTAATTGTTTGAAAATTGTTTTCAAGGGGTTATTTTATTAGGAATATTTTGGAATTTAGTTTAATTTTCAAAGGAATTGAATTATTAAGCTAAATTAAATATCAAATCAATTTCAAAATTAAATTAATTATTATAATTATTTTTATTAATATGATTAAGATTAATAATTAATTTAATTTTGGAATTGATTTGATAATTAATTTAATTTTAGAAAAGTAGTTTTTAAAATTAGAATTAATTTTAGAAACTATTTTTCTATTATAGGAGTATATTGCAAGAAATCCTCAACATATATAGACTTTCTTACAAAACTATATACATGGTCATGCACTCTATAACTTAATCAAAATAGCTTTAAATTATTCCAAACCTGTCCAAATTCATTCCTTTTTGCTTCAAGTGTGTGAATTAATCCTAGAAACAAAATATGAACAACTTAATTAACAAAATCAATAAAAATTGCACTAAATATAGGGCTAAAAAACAACTAAATCACTATTTATCACATACTTACTTGGAAATTCTTTGAAATAGTCTTTCACTATACCATTGGTTATGTTTTTTAGCCATGTTATTGATCAGGTTATGCGCTTCATCCACTATTTTATTCATGAGAGCACCATCAGTAGCATCGTCAATTAAGATCTTAGTATTATAGGTCATCCTATTATAGAATTTATGAGTGATGACCCATTTATCCAGCCGATGATAGGTGTATGACCTTAAAAATTCCTTATATATCTCCTAAGATTTGTAAAGCAACTCGCCTTCTGTTTAAGTAAAAGTTATAATATAATTTCTAATATGAGCAGTTTTATATTACGAAAATAGTTATAAGGAACATTTAGTGTACCATCCCGTTTCCATAGAACGGGTCGGACCTGAGAAACAGGCCCAAGTGAGGTCAATCGGAGAAGTTAGGAAAACACA
>JANZXR010093945.1:0-10293 GCA_027575705.1 Erythroxylum echinodendron
TGATGCCATGTGGAGTTCTGTAGTGATTGCACGTAGCGCTCCCTTATCTTAGGATATGTGTCGGAATGACCTACGGGAGTCCCGGTACGTACCCTAGGGTAATGGGGTGTTACATATAATAGTTTCGAATCGAATCTCTTTAGAAAGAAGATCTTCTGTCTCATAGTAGCCTGCTCCAGTCTCCTTACAAAACTTTCGTTATTGGGTTAGCCATAGACCTTACATGTTTTCAACACTTTCCATGGCATTATCAAATGATATAAGTCTTAGATAAGAATCTACAACGCACTAGAACGCCCTTGTTAATGATCCTTTATTCCTACAACATATAGGGTTCCTCGAACAATGTGATATCTCACACTGGGTAAATCCTTAACCCTTCCCCCACTTACTCAGACTACAAAATGTTCTTGTAAATTATGGCCAATGGTTTAGTAGACTTAAGTTAGATTCTCAACCAAATTCACTTATCAACCTAATTTCCTTTGTGAGATGCATTAAGGAGATATACGCAGATTTCAAACTACCAGTAGAACTTCACTTCAAGTCAAAGATTGCATCTTTGATAAATGTAGAGAACATATTATCTCCTCTAACTCTCTCAAGGATTGCTTATCCTAACTTGCAACATAATGGAGAATATAGAGATATATGCAGAGAAAAAGGAAATATTGTAACATTTATGACAATAGAATACGATATGATACAAGTTTCTTTAATCAGGGTAAGGAACAGCCATCGAGGCATGGAAAAAGGGTAAGGGACACTTACCTGTTGGAAATGAAGGGGCTTCTCTGGGCAACTTCTTCCTAGTCGAGTTTAGCTTGAAGAATATCTACTGACCTCTAGTCTCGGATATCGACAGATAGTTATTTTTGTGTAAAACATTACTTATAAAGGAGGGTTTAATACAAAATAGTCTTACCTGGGTGGGGAATCATCCCCTTTGACCTTCACCGTAGTCCCAGAGTAGTGTCTGTCGAAAAGGGAAACAAAATGTTATGCTCTAATACCGAGTAGATCTTGCATTATTGAAGTAAAGAGTGTTACCTGTGCTTGGATCTCCTCCACACTGAGCTCAGTATAGATATATCTTGGTAAGACAAACCGAGAGACACAAATCCTTCGCCATTACCATCTCTATCATCTTTTTTCCCAGATCGAGAAGTTTCTAAAATTTATTAAGAAAGGGGTGGTTTGTTTTACCCTAATTGTGTAAGGACCTTGTTTCTTCATTTGCTTGTACACCATCATTTTGTCTCTAATGTTAGTGAGCCAACAAGGTTGCCTCCCGTAAGTGAGACCCTCATGTAAGCATCCCTATTTTTTAATGAATTTTTAATTTCTCAAAATAAGGCTTGTAGGTTTCTTTCATGACTCTGAGAGATTAAAGGAATTCTCTTGAACTTGAGTCTAATGAGTCTACAGGCCCACTAGTTCCTTTTTTTTAAGCCGATGAGTCAAAGATACTTCTTATAGACCTAAGGATTATAGGCTTATTATTTTTTTTCCCAAATTAGGGAGCTAAAATCACTTCTCTTACCTATAAGTCTGCATATTTTCTTTTTAAGCTAGGGAGGTAAAGAGACTTCTGTTATACTTAAAGCTAACTAACATGTAGGCTTGTCTTAATCTGAAGAGACTTTTTTTTCACCTAAGGCATATAAGCCTATAGGTTTTTTTTTTTAGAATCATGGAGTTGAAAGGACTTCTCTTATATATGAATCTTATATTATTGTTTGTAAGACTTGATTCGTATTGTATCCAAATGAGTCATTTTTTTTCTTGAAAACAAAGTACATATATGTATGTATATATTTAAATCTTCTATCTAATGGTAATACTTTCTTAATTAGATGAGCTATTCATCGTAGCTTTCCTATAGTGGTGTCTTCTTTATATGAGATCTTAACTCGTTACAATTTTCTCGTATGATCATATGAATCATCCTTTAGTGGGGTGTGACTTTTTATTTGGTTTCTTGGTTCTCAATTTTAGTTGATGACCCCATTTTGGTTTTTGCATTATATGGTCATATCTAATGTGTTACCTTAGGAAACGACTTAACCCTTTGTTTGTTCAAGTCATTGGCTGCTCGTCCAAAATTTCTATAATTTTATCTTATTATGTCCAATATCTAAATAAAAATAACATTATAAATTCTTGTTCCTTTTAACAGTGTTGATGGTCATTATTTTCTTTTTTTTAATTTCATAATCTAAAATATAATCAATAACCTTATTTAGCAACTTATTGAACCTTAGAAAGTTATGTCATACCAAATTTTAATACGATTATACAGTTATCACTAATAAGATTGATAAAATTCATTTTCAATACAATAGGACATAGGATTATTCTACAAAAAGTAAGATAACCATGAAATCTAACACAAATTTACACAAAAGAAGAATACGAATTGTCACACTCTAAAACAGATGGGTTAAGATTCATAAAGTTCTAAGGTTGATTGCCACTAGTAAGACAGATAAGATTAGTAGTTAATAGAGAATCTAACACAAGAGTTTCTTTTAAAACAATGATGAAGAAAACTCTCGAAAAGTTTTAATTTAACAATGATAATGATCTTTTTTAGTTACAATTATAAGTAAGCCTTTTATAGGCTTAAATCCTAGAACTAGAATCCTAAAAGGAAATAACAACCTAAAAATAATCTAGTTAAAAACAAATAACTTTGAAAGATAACCAATCCCTACCTAAACATAAATATGGAATTTCAAACAAACTAAATCACTTAATTGTAGTCATAAAAGAATATAACATCTTAAAATAACAAAGCCTAACTAATTAAAATATAAATATGATGTCGTCTTAGTTAACATTAGTACTGTTGATTTTGTTCTAGAACTTTTAGTGTGTGAATCAAATGTGAGTTCATCATCGGTTACAAGTTAAACTCAAGATTGATTTGATTTTAGAACTGTTGTCTATAAAATCCCATAAAAGACTAGTGTAAGTTTGGTTTTGAGTCTAGCAATGATTACGTTATGTAATTGCAATCTTAAACTCCTTTTTTATGTTTGACTTAGACCTTTTGTAAGTTTTCAAAGCCCCTTTTTATGCACCACACATGTAAAAATTTATGTAACTCGAGTCAATGTTATATTCCTACATTTCTCGTTTCCTCAAAAACATTTGCCTCAAATCAACAACTTCATCTATATAATCATATAGCACCTAACTTTTGGCTAAACATGCACCTCTTGTTTTGACTTCCCCCAAAATACTTAAATTTGCTCTTGCTTCTTTTCCTTTAATCTCCCATATTCATTCTCCTATTAGGATATTATGATGCGATATGTCATTTTCCTAGACATTTGTAGCACTAGACATCCTGATTCCTAAATGTTGAAGAAGAATTAACCTTAACTTTTGCTCTATTTAATGCATGCACTTTTGATCTAGTTACTTTATGTTTTGTCTTTGGAACTTATCTTCCTCTCTAATCCTTGAGTTGCTCTATAATGAAGAATCCGTACTTAAAAAACCAAAGTGGTTATCATATCTCCTTTTGAGTTGTCTCTCCAATTTCATGGTCATATGTAACTACATCCTCCAACTCTATAGAGGACTATAGCTTGACAACATTAACAATGGATTTATAGAACAAATAAATTGATCCATTATTACCTTCCTATCTTTCTCCATATTTACCCTAGCCATTACAACCTTTAGCTCTTTGTAACACTCCTCCACGCTCTTAGAACCTTAACTTAGTGTTTGCAATCTTTAATATGGCTCTTTATAATAGGAACTTGGTACAAATTGCTTCTTCATTACTAACTTTGTCTCCTCTTTAAGTTCTAATAGGTAGCTTTTAGTTCCTCCTCCTAATAAGAATTTGTTAATACCATTAATCCACTGCATAGTCACTAAACTCCATAGCAGCTAGTTTATTAAGAATTTATAACAATCTCTACTCGCTTATCCCACCATAATTATGCATTTGGATCTATCTTTCCTATAAGAGGTGGTATTTGTCATCTTAATACTTCTCATATTGCTAAATATCCTTTCATCATACTCCCTTTTGTATTCTATATCAAACAAGCCCCCTCTTGTGTCCTCATTCTTCCTCCTCTTCCACATTTACCACCCTTTAGGTTTAGTTGGTAGCATCCTTAACTTCATCATTTGCCTCAAAAGTTTTCCATTATAATAATTGTAAGTGGATTATCTTGTAGGTTAGTTATGACAGCTTCATATTTATACAACATTTTTCTTACTTCACCAAATTATAACATAAGTTGTTCGAATTGGCTATGGATAACATTCAAAAATGGCTCTTGGTCTCCTCTAAATATTTCCTCCTCGCTTACATCCTTGTTATGGTTTTAATATAGTTTTGAGTCATGTTATACAAGAACCAAAGGTTAGTAATAAAAGAACTCTCTAACATGTTATTTTTAAAATCTCATTCAACTCACTACCTATGATCCTTACTAAAAGTTCTTTACAAATTAGACAATCTAAATTAAAAAAAATCTAATTTGAATCTTTTTTTTGTCAAATACTTCCAAATAAGTAAATCTGAAAAAAAAAAAGAGACAACAACAACATTTCTAGAGGCCAAGAAATAAGAAAATTAGAAGAATTAAATTTGATGATACTCAATTAGACTTAATAAAAAGAAAAGAAGAAATTGACAAGAACAAATTAATCAATAATAAAAAAAGATAAATAATAAATATGATTTTATTTACTTGTAAAATCACAAAATAAGAAATAAGAATCTAAAATAAATTTTTATTGAATATTTTCCACAAATGATGTGAGTAAGAAAATTCAATACACGAAACAAAAATACAATAATACTAAAATTATAAACAACAATATCAATAACAAACATGAATGTATAATTGACCTCTGATACAAAATTTTGACACGATTTTTAATCGTAAGACTGATGAGATTCGATATCAATACGATAGGATCTAGGATTGTTCAAATAAAAACAAAACTAGTTTAACCTATAAAATCTAACACAAAATTACATAAAAAAGGATATGAATGGCCACATTCTATAAAAGATTGGTATGGAATGACAAGATTCTAAGGTTTATCACTATTATTAGTAAGCTAGATAAGATCGATACTTAATAGAAGACCTATGACAAGAATTCCTCTAAAAACAAAGATGAAGAAAACTCTTCAAAGAGTTTTAATTTAATTTTTATTTTGATCTTTTTATTAGATTAATAAGAAATTCTTTTATATGATGTAACTAGAATCATAAAAGTAAATAACAATCTAGTTGAGATCTAATTAAAAACAAATAACATTGAAAAATATTATCAATTCATATCTAAACATAAATATGGAATTTTAAACAAACTAAAATAACTAATTATGGGCCCCTAAAAAGTAACATCTTGAAATAATAAATCCAACTATATAAAATGTAAATGATGTCTGTCTTAGATAACATAAATTTTATTTTAAAGCTTTTAACGCACAAATTATATGAGTCTGGTATCGGTTACAAATTAAACTCCTATATGTTTGTTGCCTCTCTTATAGCAATCGCCTAATTTGTTCTCGTAACATCAGATTTTCGATAGCTTAGTCTTCAAACATATTGCTTCCATAGGTGTCCATTATTCTTTGCGTAAAGTAGTAACAACTCAGATGATGATTTGAGATAATCTCTACTTAAGATTTTAAAAGTTATTTACATATATGAAAAATTGATATAAATTTAATTAGTGGTAGGTTGTTGGGCTAGTCTCAAGTCTGTAGGCCCGACTACTTAAAGGTTGGAGGTGTTCCCAACAAAAGACGTTAGGGGAGATGAAGAGTAGAAAGGCAGTAGGGCTTGATGAGGTATCCAGAGAGATGTGGAAGAGCCTGGGAGAAGAGGGAATTACTTGGGTAGCTAAGCTTTTTTAATGTGATCATAAAGTCTGTCAAAATGTCAAATAAGTGGAGATTTAGTATGTTAATTACTTTATATAAGAATAAAGGAGACATCCAACGTTATAACAACTATAGAGGCATCAAATTACTTAATCACACTATGAAGTTATTGGACAAGGTGATTAAGAAGAAAGTGAAAAATGATGCTTCTATCTCAGAAAACTAATTTGCCTTCATGTCAGGCAAGTCTATGACAGAAGCTTTATATTTACTTAGAAGATTAATGGAATATTACAAAAGTTATTCCCTTAAACAAGTATTTTAATAGCTAAAATATATCATCTAGAGTAATGAAGACATAGTTCATCGGTTTAAATCAAAGTAGCTTCAAATGGAGAATTACATCAAGACTTTTATGTGATAAGAAGATATCATTCAATTTTAAAGGTAGATTATATTATTTAGTGATTAGGTCGAGCATGCTTTATAGGACGGAGTGTTAGCCTATCGAATAGGTATATAGTCATAAACTAATGGTGATGGAGATGTGGATGCTCCGTTGGATGTGCAATCTTATTAAAAATGATAAGGTCAGAAATGTAATAGTAAAGGACAAATTAAAGATGACTAATATTATTGAAAAATTAAAAAATTCAAAACTACGTACTACTGAATCTCCTCAGACCATGTATTTCAGCGGGATTTTTACCAAGTTATTGTTGTTGTTGAACTCTAAATAATTTAATAAAATTTAGATCCAACTTATACTAAAAAGTTAATTTGATATTTGATTAGGACATTATTCCTTATATTGGTGAATATTATTTTAATTAAACCTACTCTTTTAAAATAATTTTACCTCTTACATCAACCTTTAATCCATAGGTTTAAAGAAGTGACATGCAGAATAAATCATTAGGGATATATCAAGTTAAATTGAACATTTACTAAAATGTATATATTTTATATTATTCGACTGTATTCTAAAATCGATGAGACTTTTATATAATAAAATATTCCGTATATTTATAATTAAAAATTAATGATCTACTTGATTGTGGGTCAAATCTAAGTTATGAATTTGTTATAATAATAAGGTGATGAACCAGCGGATTGTATTAGTTATTTGTTGGAGTTGTTTGATAAAATTAGTAGTTTAGTATTAACTATTTATGTGTAAAATTACGTTTGAGGACATCACTTTAAACAATTATAAGGGTATAAATATTATATATTTTAGTATTTCGTTAAATATTATATATCTATCTCTAAGAATCAATTCCAATCCTTACATGGATGACTAAAAAGTATGCTTTTGGTTTGAAGTTTAGATCAACGAAAATATTAATTTTAAATAAACTAAATTATTTATTTTAATAAATAAAATAATTTTTATTAATAAATATTATGTAAGAGATTAAAATAAATTTATTAAGTTAAAAATAATTTATTTTTAAGTTGTATTTAATATATTATTATAATTAGTGGTTGATATTAACAATTAAATAAAATTTTGTTTTTATTAAAAAATAGAACTTAAAAACAATAAAAAGAAACTAGCATAAAACATATACGAATAGTATGTAAAGGGTCGAATTGACTTTTAATAAGTTTAATATTGGTTGATTCACAAAAACGCTCCTATACAGAAGCTTTTTCATCTTTGGCTGATCATCACTAATTAGTCATCGAAAAAGTCACTCTCTAAACAGCTTTCATAGCTATTTAAAGAGTTAAACAATTATAAACAACCAATTAACTAAAAATTAACTGATTGGTTGTCTACTAAATTAGGCGTATATATCCAAATCAATTTTTTGTCTTCAAAGAAAATTTAATACCAAAAAACAAAATCATTCATCACCTTGTCTCATAACTGAAACATGTAGGGCAACCTTCAATTTCTCGACTGTACGTGAGCCAATAGAAGGCAAAACAATCACCAGTGGCATCTGATTCTGTCGACGAGCTTCATCATCCATGACGTTTTCCCTTACCTGTTATGAGCAACTAGATTAAAAAGCATGGCCCACTGTTTGGAAGGAGCCCACATAGGAAGATCAAAACCGTCAACGTGTCCACTATCCTAGCCTCTAATTTTCATTTCCACAACTCGTATCCATCCATCCACCTTACTTTATGCCTAACAAAGTGGTGTGCGTAATGGACCGCATCGCCTCATTTCTGTCCTATTGTCATTTCCAAAGCTTATGTTAAATTAATGCGGAGTACACAAATGGGTCTTTCTTCTACGGTCTACCAGTTGAAAGCGTTAGTGCGTCTGGCCTCATCTTTGACTCTTATTAAACATGTACATGTACCAAAATGTTTGGTGTTCCAAGTAAAATCCTCAAGATTTTTCCATGAAATCATAATCAAAAAAACACACAATACTTTGTAAGAAAAAAAAAGCGTCTCAAAATATATTTTATTGTATAGTTTCCTCTTAAGTTTTATCAGAAAATGTTATACACATGTGAATAAAACGTTTCCATTATAAGAATGGCCGAAAAAGAAAAAAAGGTTCCACCGTCCATTAGCTCTTCCAGTGGACCCCGAAACACACAATGAATCAATGATCTCTTTACGTGAAGTACGGATTGAAATTCTTTAAAGTGGGCCCAAGTCCACCACAACACGGTAGTGGACCAAGTGGGGCGTTGTGGTAGACCCCACCATTTAAACCCAAGAGTCATCTGGGGTCCCCAATGATCGACACTTGGTGTTACCGGGACCCATCACCTCAGGCATGGTCTCTAGCCCTCTTTCCCTTCGAGTGGTCCTTCTATAATTCCAGAGGGGACCCCTCTGTCACGGACCCCACTTGCTTCTTTGTGGTAAATAGACCCCACGTCCTTTTTTTATCTCAAGGCCGACGTCTCCTTTTATTGTTAATTTTTTATTTAAAAAACAACTAGTTCATCATTATTTATTTAAGATACAACTCATTTATTAAAATTTATAAGAGTTGAATTTCATTTTTTATTTATGATCCAGTTGGTTTATCATATATGAAATTATTGTCAATTTAACGAGGCATCTACTTCTTTACATAATTGTGACTAAGGTAATGACAAAAGATTAATTCAACCATGAAATAATTAAATTGTAAATATTTATTTGACACCAACAAGTACAGCCCTCAGCAAATGACATTTCCACCCATCATGGTTTATAGTGGATAAACTTTGACATTTCTTGTGGGCCAAAGGCCACTTGGTAGTTGGTACGCGAGACAAATGCGATCCTTTATCATCACTAACGATAGGGAAGTGGCTGGGCATTTTTCTTTTACATTGAAAGATAAATTAGTGACAGGACTCTACTTATATACTCAGTCCTCCATTTTTGGTTACGATTTCCATCTCAATTTTTTTTGTCTCCTTTTAATTTAACAAAGAGATAATATAATTGTATTAGTGTTAGACTTTATGTGGTACAAAATTCTACAACCGTTGGCTTTAGCTCATCATCAACTAAATTAGATTCTTGTGTGCTTACTTTGGGACATAAGATAAGCTGTATCTTCAATATTAGTTTTCCACTTATACAATTCCTCTGTGTGTATATGTATATAGTGCATGTTATTGTTAGCGACGAAAACCACTCTTTCCTCTTCAATTGTCTATTATCATCAGTTTGCTAACAAGACAATTAAGTAGGCAGTTTATAGAATTTTTAAATTCAAGGTTCACGTCAGTGTACAAACTATAAATGCTACGATAAAAATAATCATTTTCTGCTTCGTTTTACTTTGTTTAAGTTATAATGAAAGTTTTCGTGAAGAATATGCAATTTATTATTTTTAACATAACCCTTATTTAATTTACATTTTTGTTAGTTTATTTAATTAATTATAGTTAGGACAATAAATATGCTTCTAAAAATTTACCTCTTTCAAATATAATTTACACATCATTATCAAATTATACTATATTAATAAAAGTAATTCAGAGACTTCTAAAGAAAAGCTAAAATAAATTTAGTTTATTTATGATAATTACCTTTTATTTTTCAAGCAAAATAAATCT
This sequence comes from Erythroxylum echinodendron, assembly GCA_027575705.1. Classification (NCBI taxonomy): domain Eukaryota; kingdom Viridiplantae; phylum Streptophyta; class Magnoliopsida; order Malpighiales; family Erythroxylaceae; genus Erythroxylum; species Erythroxylum echinodendron. Next base: position 9,909 of record JANZXR010093945.1, read on the forward strand.
ATGTGTATTGGGTTGGACGGAAATTTTCATAAATAAAAGTTTGCTTTAAAATTTTGTAACTTATATTGTTACACGAAATTATTTATAATTTAGTTTAAATAAATATTGCTTATTTTTTCAATTTGATTTTAAAATTTTTATGATTTATAAATAAAATTATCACAAGCAGAAGAACACTTTAAAACAATATAGTATTACAATATTATAAAAAATTAGATAATTCAAAAGTTAAAATTCAGAGAGGATCACTTATTTTTATTTTTATTTTTTTTGTAAAGGGAAAAGATTCAAAATTACACAGTACGTCAGGAAAGACAGGTTCTCGATAAATCCTCTAAAAGGATCATGTGGCACCCTATAGGAGGTGTGGCAAAATAAGTGACTC
>JANZXR010093956.1:0-10292 GCA_027575705.1 Erythroxylum echinodendron
CATGTACAAGATAAATAATGCCTTTAAATAATTTGTCACTAAATTACAACCAAAGTGATTGGCTGTAGGGCATAAACTAACACTACTTTCTATAGAGAGCTGGTGATCTCTCATTCGGAGAAGAGATGCTCATGTGTTTCCTCCTCTGTGGAACAAAAAGGACATGATGGGTCAATATTTAAATACCTGAGTCGGTTTATAGTATTTAGCTATTTTTGAATAGCTAGCCATAAAATGAAGGATATTTTAAGAGGTATGAACTTATTCCATGTGATCTTGCACCAAGCCACTGTCGGTTTTTTTCAATCTTATAAGCTCCTACGTGATTCTATTCGAAAGTTGGTGGATAGGCTGATTATGCCAGAAAAAAATATCTTGGATGAGAGGACTAGGGGAGTACTAGGGTTATAGATGGCGAATCCTAGCAAGGAAATTCCAGGTACTCCCGTGGATTAGGGACTCCATTTTAATGTGAAGTGGGAGATCAATAACCAACCTTTGATCAATAGGTAATTTTATGAGTGCGCTTTGGCCTAACCAATTATCAAACCACACAGATATTTTCTTCCTATTACCAATGGAGCATGACAAACTATCTTATACAATGTCTTTTAGTTTCAGTAGTTGGTTCAAAAAGAAAGAGTTGGAGGCTTTTGGTTGTAGTGCCTAAATGCTCCTACCTATAAGAAAGTATGAGTGGATCCATCTGATCCATAAGGATGTCCTATCTTCCAGGATCGACCATAATCTCTTCAATATGAGTGTTTGGTTAGTAAGCTTCACTGGGAGAATATTAAATCCTCCTTTTGCCTTGGGGTAACAAATGTTCGACCATTTAACCTTATCACTAACCTTTGCACCAGTAGATGGATTCCATAAGAAGTCTTTGAATATCCTTTCAGTGGAATTGGTGACACTTTTTGATACACAAAATTGTGGGAGCTCCAATATATGTGCAGAGAGTTAAGAATCGATTTAATGGGCTGTAGCTTTCCTATAAAAGATAGGAGTTTGTTTACCCAAGAGCTAATACTTCACTGATTCTTCTCTATAATGGGAGTACATTCAAGGAAGGTTAGTTATTTGGTGGAAACTGGCAGACCCAAGTAAACAAAAGATAGAGATTGTTCCTTCATTCCTGTCTGTGAGGCAATATGTGATGCCATCTAAAATGCTCCTTTTGACAGTACGAAGTGGCTTTTATTTAGATTGATCCTAAGGCCTGACATTTCTCTAAATTTTTGAAGGGCCTGCATATTGATATAGATGGAATCTCCATTTGCTCTACAAAACGAAGCAGATCATCGAAAAAAGCAAGGTTAGTCAATCAAATCCTTTTACATTTTGAATGGTGTATGAATTGGTGACTAATTTCCACTTCAAGTTTTAAGATAGAGTGAAGCACTTCCATATAAAAGATAAACAAGTAGGGGGAAATAGGATACCCCTGCCTTAATACTTTACCAGCTGTAAAATATTTTGAAGGATAGTCATTTATAAGTACATAATAACTTGCTGTTCAAATACATTCTTTGATTCATCTGGTATAAATTCTGGGAAAATCAAACGCATCAATCATCTCCCATATGAAATTCCAGCTATTGCTATCATATGCCTTATGAAAATTGATTTTAATAGTGCAGTTGGGGACTATATTTGTTCTTGTATAGCCTTGAGAAACTCTTCCAAAATTAATATATTTTCATAAATCTTTCGATTGCGGATAAAATCCCCTTGATTGTCAATAATGAGTTTATCTATTAACTTCTGCATTCTTGATGTCAGAATTTTTGATATGATCTTATAAAGAAAGTTTGTGTAAGAAACGAATCTGAATTCAAAGAAGTTTGATAGAGAAGAGCTCTTCGGTATCAAACATAGGAAAGACTTATCAAAATCCTTAAGCAGCACCCCTTTGGAGAAAAATTCTCTCACTGCTTCTTTAACAGTAGGATCTGTAACCCTCCAAGATTCTTGGAAAAAATATCAATTCATTTCATCCGAACTTGGTGCTTTTTTCCCATCTGCTAGGAGCATAACCTCCTTAATTTCTTTACCCTCTACCTCCTTGGCTAGTAGTTCATTGTCCTCTAAGGTAAGTTGCGTCAACTTGAGTGATGAGAAGCCTGCAGCAAAAACTGGAGTTGCACTTTGGGATTTGAGAAAGTTGCTAAAATATTTAATAGACTCATTTTGTATATCTTGTTGTGTCGGAGGAAGTAGTCCCTCTTAGATTTTAATGGAGTTAATTACGTTTCTATTTCTCGTAGCAAGAATGGAGTTGAAGAAAAACTTTTAGTTTCTATCACCATCCTTTAACCAATTTACCTTATCTCATTGCTAAAGAAAAGATTCATGATTCATAATAGCTATCAAATATTTCGAAAGCACTTGTTTTTCCTTTGCAAGAATTGCAGCATCATTGGGTAAGTTTGCAAGGATATTCTGGATAGTAGAAAGCTTAGTCTTAGCCTTCAAGACTACTTTAGCAGTGGAGCCCTTTGAAGAATGCAACACTTTAAGTTCATGTTTAATGACCTTAGACATTTGGACACATATAAATTGTTTGTTTCCTCGAACCTTAGGATCTGTACCTCTTTAAAAAGTAACTAAGAAGCCTGGATTATAAGCCAAGTAGTTATTGAAACGAAAGGGATGGAAGTTAGCAGGTTTTTATAGTAGGTGCTTAATTTTGATAGGGGGATGATCAGAAAATAAGGAGCCCTAGAAATTAGCAGAGCTATTAGGGAATGTCATTAACTAAGTGTAATTAACCAAAGCTTGGTCTAGTTTCTCCTAGATGCTCCAATGAGAAGATTGCTTGTTGGACTATGTGAATTTGTGGCTGGTGTATCTCAGATTTGTCACTCGTAACCTGTCAACACATTGTCTGAAATCCACTGAATAGTTGCGTAAGTTTCAGTTCCCTTTAGCCTTTGACCTATAAAGAGTGGAGTTAAAATCCCCACAAATGAGGCACGACAAAGTGATCCCACTGCTGATATTGCTTCAATCGTTCCATAACAGAGATCGTTGGAAATCAAAATTGCTAGCATATATAAGGGAGACTATGATATCAGATTGTTCCTACAGAAAAGATACATGGAGGTGTATAAATTGATCTTTGCAATGGAGTATTGCTACTCCAATTTCATCAGCTTTCTAGCTGACAATTATTCTTCCAAAAGCATGAGATGAATGGTTTGAGGGTTGCACCCAACCCGATCTCAGTATATTCAACTAACCAAAAGTTTGGTGTTTTATTTTTGTTTTAAGTAAACCTACAAGTAGAGGCCTTTCCCTCCTGACAAAATCTCTTAAAGTAGCTTGCTTTTTAGGGAAGTTTAATCGATGAACATTCCACACTATAATGGCCATAATTAAAAAGTTACATAAGAGGAGCCTTTGCTCTTGCTCTTTTGTGATTGTCGCTTTTCAGCTGTTTTAAAAGGTTAGTTTACTTTCACACAACTAATCTCACACCCTTGACCATCTTGTTGGCTTGTTGAACAATTAGTGGTAGTAGGAGTTTTGGATCTGGGCTGTTAATTAGGTGAGCCACTAAGGCTATTGGTGTCACACGAGAGTGCTGTTTTGTTTTCTGCATGTGATAGGTTGTTCTTAACTGAATGATCTATATTTTGTGACAGGCCAAGGGAGGGGATTGTATCTATCCTCAAAGCAATAGCAGTCCATTTTTAAATGGACTCTCGATTAGATTGGCATACTGAGGATATGCAATAAGTACTGTATTGGGATTATCCTCATCAACCTCCAGTATCTCATCCCTCATTAGCTTCAAATAACTACCTGTTTTGAAAGTTTTTCCAGTTTGTTTTCAAGCTTCGCCTTGGTGTTTTAGAGGTGGCTTCAATTGGTAAGAAACAACCATACTATCCTACCATAGTTTGCTATCCTCATCCAACCACATAACAGGGATTTCAGAAGGTAGGTTTTTTGGAGAGCTCCACACTAACACAAATACGAGCATTACCTATTCTTATTTTCTTTGCTGTATTTTCATCAAAGAAGAAGGGTTTTCCAATGAAATTAGCAAGGGAACTCAGCCCTTTTGTGGTCTAGTACACAAATGGTACATTATGGAAATGTATCTATAGTGGTATGCTCTGTATTGGTATAGTTTCTAGCTTCAGTCCCGGTTTCCAGCTTTGTAAAAAAATTGGCAAGTTGCCAACAAGCCATGGATGTTCTTCTTACACTTTATATGCTTTGGGGGTTGAATGGAAAATAAATAAAATGAGGTTTTCCTTAGTTAGTAAAACATCTACTAGTCCTTATTTTGCCAAACTTAGTGAGCCCATCGGTGAATGCTTGGGAAGGGAGGACACTTATCGAAGAAGAAACTAAGTAAGGTAGCTTTCTAGCTATAGTTCCCTTCCTTTAAGATTTCTGTCTCTAAACAAACAATGAGTTTTTGGTCTATGTCCTTAGGGGGGTTAAAGGTGAGAGTAGAGGAATAATGGTCCCTGACAACTTGCTTCTAGCTTTTCTAGGGCTTTACAGCTGCTAGAGGATGGGGTGCAGTGGTGGTGTTAGGTTCAGTTGCAGGGGGAGGTAGGAGGGCAGAGATGGGAATTTCTCCTTCCCCTTGTCAAATAAAGGTTGTGGTTTTTTCAGTAAAGCCAGAAGAGGAAAGAATAGTGGTGGTAAGGCAAAAATTATGAGAAAGTAAGGATAAAAAGGGAAGGAAAAGTAGGCGGGAAAAGCCATATTGTAGTGTAGTGGGATTGAAGTACCCCTATTGAAGATCTAAGGACTCGATAAAGCTACCAGCCAATGAAAAATAGTATGGATGAAAAGATAGCAGTAATTGTTGAAGAAGAGGAAGAGCAAAGTAATAGGATGGGACGTACCCGAGGAAGCTATCGGCATGAAACGTCATGCATGGTCATCAGCCCCTTCTACCTCAACACAGCTACTACTTCTCATGGTAGTAATTTACAAAGTACCCTTTTTATATTATTGCATAAGCGTGTTGATGAAATTTATTATTTTATATCATTTTTAATAAAATGTTCTCTTTAACACACTATAATAGTAAATATTTTGTTTGAAAATTATCAACACGCAATTCACCCCCTCTTAAATTCCATTAAGGACTAACAAGTTGTATTAGAGTGGGTCTATTGGGCTAGCACTGTAAACAAGATTATAATGGCATACTTAATCAAATCATCATTAAACCAAGAGGGAGAAAATATCAGTAAGGCACTTTAACAAGTAGTATTAAAAGTGCAAGAGGTTTGAGGTTAAGAGATCCTCTTTTTCCTTACCTCTTCACCTTATGTACAGAAGTCCTAATTAAGCTCATCAAATTTATTGTTAATTAAGAGAAGAAGTTTAAATTTCATTCAAAAAGCAAGATTATGGAGATTTGTAATTTATATTTTGTAAATGATCTAATTCTTTTCTCTAAAGCTGATATAGGCTTTATAAGTGCTCATATATTTATATGAATTTTTTAAAGAATTTTCAAACCTCTCTAATAAAAAATAAAAGAGCCAAATGTCATTTCATATAGTATATAACATATTTTCAACTTGCTCTCCAATTTGACAAATTTGAGAATTATGAAACCTCCTCTCATTTAATTAGGCATCCCCATTTCCTTCAAAAGACCTTCTTATAAAGAATTCCATCTTTTGATTGAAAAAGTATAGAGGAGAATCAAGAGCTGGTATAACAAAATTTATCCTTAGTAAGAAGAAATCAACTTTTTAACTTAACATTGAATTGACACCATATCTATTGGTATTCTCATATGGTGTTTCCTATTAGATAATATAGTAACTAATGAGGAGATCCCCATTATCTGGTGACATTACTAAAAGTTCATTAGCCAAAATGAAATGGAGTGACTTATGTTTGCCAAAGGAGGAAGGAAGGCTTGAAAGAATTCCTGTCATGGTCGTTAAAAAGTTTCTTATGATCTAAGAGGATTGTTATTGATAAGTAAGCAATATTAGTTAGATGGATCCATGAAAACTATATGCGGAACACAAATTTCTAGTGTATTCAACCTAAATACAACTTATCTTAGACATTGATCTGTATTCTCAAGTTGAAGGAGAAAGTTGGACAAAATAGGCAATGTACTGTGCTTAATTGTTCATAATTTTATTTTTATATTTACTACATTTCACTTATTTATTTAAAATTTTTATTTTTGCTAGTACTTAATTAATTCATATTTCATTTTCAGGTCATAATTTACTTATTTAGAGTAAAAAGAACAAATTCAAAGCAAATTGGAGCTATTTAAACCATATTATAGTTGTAGGGAAAGAAAATGACCTAGTAAATAGCCATGTACTTGCTTGCATTCTTTATTATTTCTAAATTTCTAGCCTACATGATTGTGTTTGAAGCATTTAAGCGATACATACCCATGTTGTGTGCATATGTTTGCTCCAAAGTCGAGGATCACATAATTTGCAAGTATATTAACCTAATACATAGCTATGTGCTTGTTCATGTTCCACTTTAAAACCTACTTTTTAACTATAAAAGGAAAAAATGAAGAAAAAATGAAAAAAGAAGTTAGGGAGGCTTGAAAATATGACCTAAAACCACATAGATTGAAGAACAAATAAAGAGATGTATATTGTAACATCCCATTATCCCAAGATTAGGGTAGAACCCTAGGATACCATGTATGCGAGTTTATTCAGAATTTAGAAATACATGTCATATATCATATGGCATACATATACACATGAATAATGTTTACGCTCATTAAAATAATTGTACATGCATTGATTGACATCTTCTGCGTATAAGTGATTTTAATATGATTAAAATGTGAATTGTGGATTATTTGACTTGAAAATTTAATTGGTGCGTATTAGAATCGATTTAGCATTTTTGGTGATATTTTGAAAATTTATCAAAAATTTGGAGTATTTTAGACTAAGGAAAAATGTAGAAATAAGAGACAAATGGAAGTGTGACATTTGGTAGCTTAAATGTGTGACAAATGGAATAATAATTAATTGAAAAGTGGACAAATTATTGTGTGACAAGTGGGCCAATCTTGGAGTGACATGTGGACTACTTAATTAGTGACGAATGGCAGCATCTTGAGTGGAGTAGTGGCAACATCTTTAGTGGACTCATGTAAGACATGCCTTAGGAAAAATGTTGTGCTGTAATGGTGACACCTAGCATGTGATGTAACAAGATTCTACAGTAGAGTTTTGCTGCTTCTTTCCTTTGGTTCCTTCACCGAAATTGCTCCTTCTTCTCTCTGAAATTTTTCTTAAATCTAGCAAAATTGCTACACCAAAACCAGCTTTTTTCCTTAGCTAAGAAAACTAACTGAAAGTTACCTTTATCTTGCTGTCCAAAAATACCTTGTTTCTATCTTAAGTTTGTGATGAATCTTGCATTCTTGTGTTGGCCCTTAAATTTTTTTATTTATTAAGCATGATTTAAATGAATTATGAGGTGTTGATAGATTAATTTTTAGAGTTAATTTGTTATGAAAAGGTTAGTAGGATTTTATGATATGGGCAAATTGATGGAATTAAAGTATTGATGTTGTAAGATTGTATAAAGGCATTTTTGGCAAGACACTTATAGTTAAAATGCTATAAGGCTTAAATGAAGGGCAAAGTGGACCTCTCACATCCATTAAGAGTATAAACTAGAAGAAGAAGAATTATAAAGTGAAGAGAGAAAGAAGAGAGTGTTGTGGAAGGAGAGGAAGAGAAGAGAAAAGCTAGGGTTTGTGAAGATACTGAAGATTTTGAAGATTTTGGAGCTTCAACAAGTAAGTATAAGCATGAACCTTTCTTAATTGTTGGATGAAACATATTTAGTGATAATTAGAGGTGAAAATGAAGTTGAATATAGGTAGGAAGTTGTTGATGAATGGTATATGAAAATGTTTTGATCTTTTTGGTCGATAAACAAGTATAGCTTATGAATTGGTTTGTAAATGATATTGGGTTGAAATGAAGTTGAAAATAAAGTAGAAGAGATGGCTTAGGTTTAAGATAGGATTTACGTGAAAGGTGGGAAGTTAAAATTTGGATAATGAAACATGTTTTGTGTATATTTTTGTCAAAGTTCACCACGACCAACTTTCCTTGGTTCACCGCGGCCAACTTTAAGGATGAAGTTCGCCGCGGCCAACTTTCCTTGGTTCGTCGCGACCAACTTGTAAGTTTTTTGCGAACTTTCCAGCACGGAGCATGCGTAGATAATTTAGGCATAACATTTTCTGTAGTGATCCAAATGGAGTGATTTTTGATTTGTTGTAAACTAGAGACATAGAGCTACAAATTTTATAATGAAATGGAGTTCTATTTCAGGGTATAAGATTTGAAATTGTGAATGGAAGTTGAACCAAGAATGTGGTTTTAGTATAAGAATAGCCAGAAAATATTTGGGATATAACTTTTTGAGCACTGAACTAAATTGAATGATTATGATGTCATTAGAAACTTAATACAATGAAGAACATGTTTCTAGGGGAAATGTTATTAAATTTATTCATTTACTTGATCATAATGATAGTGGAAAATTGACCTGAAAGTTTGAATTTTTGAAAGGATTTTGGGTTCAAAAAGCTTAGAAAATGCATGGGTTTTAGTCAATATGTTTCTTTGGGTTCTAAATTGGAATTCCTATTGAATGGAGTTTTTGATTATTGTTAAAGGAAATCAAGAAAGGCAAGATGAGCAAGAGGAAAGACATTCTTAAGCCAATTTCTTAAGCAAGGAATTCAAGGTGGGTACATGTTTATAATAAAGTACTAAGCCATTAATTGTTTTCTTTGAATCAAGAAAGTTTAATGATTTTAATTGCATCATAAGTGTTAAATGTATTGCTTCTTGAATGAATTGAGAAATTGTTATATGTTTGCTACATGAATTGTGTTGATGATTTTTGAAAAGATTTTGGAATTGATTCTTTTTGAAAAGATGCAAGTTTATGAAATCAATTTTTTCGAAAGAGGTTTTTGAAATATCTCAAGTGCATGTAAAAATAAAGTTATGAAAATGTGCCTTTTTGGGCAACAAGTTTGCAAGATATGAGATACATGTTATGTGGGTTTATGGTGGTCCCCTAAGTAAGTCAAGTGCCCTTTGACAAAAGGCTTCTCCCACCTGCCCGCTAGTGACATGGAGCTCCTTCATGGACTCCCATAAGTTCACGGCTACGTAAGACCATTAAATGGGATTGCGATAGTACAATCTGTTCACAGCTACACAGGACCCTTATGGGAAATATGTAGTACGTTCTATTTTGGATCCACCCAAACCATTCTGATGTGCTTATGTGCTCATGATATGTTTGACAAGATGAATGCATACATGATTTGTACTATTGAGAATTGTTTGACAAATCGAGAATTTCATGAAATAAGTGTTTTTTATGATTTTTAAATGCGAAATTACTATGGTTATGAAAAGGTTCAATGAAAATGAGTTTTAAAAAAAGGGTTTTTGCTTATTTCTTGATTATAAACTTGTTAACCACAAGCTTTAAGCTCACCTCCTTTATCCATCCCATCTTTAGGTAAAGAATATGAGATCGAGTGAAAGAGGGTCAAAGCATTGCTTCAAGTTGCATATTTTTGTATTTTAAGCTAGATTTTGTAACAATGAAGCTTTTAGTTACATTTCAAGTATTATTATTTCAAGTATCTTATGTATTTTGGGATTATGAGATATGGATGTATTGTGATTTGAAATGCCATTACAGCTTTGTAAAAGCTCTTATCTTTTGATGTTAATGAATTATGAATTATGTATGGATGCCATTGAGTGAAAATGTAAATTTGCATATGGATAAGGTTGAGATGAAATTAGGGACACTTGAGGAAGTAATTAATTAGAGATGATGAGTTTTGAACAGGAACTATGCTTACATATATAAGTAAGATGTGTTATGGTATAAAAGCATAATGATGAATCAATAATGGTTAAGGTGCTTTTCATTATATTACGCCCACGTTATATGATTCCAAATAGTTAGCTAATAAGGGTTCTTAAAATAACCTTACAGGGTAATAAGCTCACGTTTTATGATATTCTGGATAGTTGGGCTCCGGAATCAGGATCCAGCAGTTGTGGTATCAGAGTGCCAGAATTAGGATTTCAAGTTATATGCTAAGTTACATGCATTCTAGGGCGATTTTTTAAAGTTTGAGTTGATAGAATTAGTGAAAAATGATGATACTCTTTTATGATATGAGAAAATGAAAGTTGAGGATAATTAGAAAGGAGAAATAGTATATGGGTAAATATGACAGATAATGATTC
>JANZXR010093996.1:0-10291 GCA_027575705.1 Erythroxylum echinodendron
CCATCGCCTCTTCTTCTCTTCTCTCTCCGTCTCTTGCTCTCACCGTCACCGCTGCCTCTCATCACAAGTCTCAGCCTTTTGATTTTTCTCTCTCACTGTCGCTCACTCACTCCTTCGGCACCGACTCATCCTCTCCTCTCGGCTCTCACTGTTGTCGTCGTTCTATTATCAACTCCCGACAATTGGCGGTGCTCTCCTGTGGTTCTCGGCTGCTCCTCCACCACGTGACATCTTCATTTCCAGTTGTCGCCACCTCGCCCTCTCCACGCCTTCCTCAGTCACTGGTCGGCCGCTCCAGTCTTCACATCTCCGCTTGTCGCCACCAGCCACCATCTCCGATGACCACCAACACCAAGACGGTGGTGGCCACATCCAACAGATCTCGACACCTATTGTGAAATTTTCTGATAATTATTGGGTGGGTTTTTTTCTGATAATTTTTGTGACTTTGTGTTTGTGCTGTGACTTGTGAGTTGCGACTGAGATTGTGATGGTTTGAAGATGGTTTGAAAATGGTTTGTAATTGAGATGGTTTGAAGTTGGTGACGTGTGAATGTGATGAAGCTTGTGTTTGAGAATTGAATTGAGACCGATTTGGCGAATTGTGGTAAATTGTTTGTGTTGGAAGAAGTTGCTAAATTGTAAAAAAAATGTGAAATTTGTGGTTGATTATTGGTTCGGCTGGAACTTGGATTATGATTTTGCGTTTTGGTAATGAAAATTTGAAAACATAAAATTTGTGTTTAGTATTTGTTTGTTTGGATCATGGATGGGATTTGGTAATTAAAAATTTTAAATGGGTTTGGCTTTGGTAATGAGTTGGTATTTGGTAATGAAAATGAGTTTGGTAATTATTGTGAAATATTTAAAAATTATTGACATTTCATATGAAATTATTAATTGTGATTATTATTTATTATTATGATTTTTGAAAATAGGGTTGATGTAAACCCGTAAAGTATACAATATATAACTGTACAATATATCAGTGGACTATTTTGTAAATTTCAAAAATTTCGGGGACTATTTCATAAATATAAAAAATTACCCGAAATGATATCCGGTATTGATCGGTATTTGTACAGTACCGTACTAGAACTTAATCTGGTACCAAATTCAGTACGGTATTCACAACTTTAATAACAACCTAGGTCTGTAAGTACAGTTGATAAAAATACCAGTACACAACAACAGAAAAAAAAAAAGAAATATGCTGGCACCAAACAAAGATATAAAAAATGATAAGCCCACAATAAGAAAGTAACGGAATGTTAAGACCGGTTAAACTTTGGGGCGAAGAGAAAAAATTCCCATAGCTTTGGCTCCTGTGTTGCCAAATAAGTATAATATTTTTGGATGTTGCACAGTTTAAGTTTTGTTGCGTCTAGCTGCTAACACATGCTAGTTTACTAAGTAGTAGTTGTACATTAAACATCATTAATGCGGGCTTTTAGACACAAAAACGTTACATGTACATATAACTGCGTTTATGCGAAGGATACTGATAACTACAACGTATCAACTGCTACAGTCATACCACGTGGTATTTCAGGTTTTGATTTCGTGACCAGCAGAACGAGTCTCATCTCTCTCAACATCACCTCCATCGTCATCGTCATCGTCATCGTCATCATCATCATTTTCAACCTCATTAGCCACCTAGTAAGCTCCTGATTCATAACCTTTATGCCTGACTTTCTTGGTGTGAGATCCATGTCAAATTGCTGAGTTGAAAAGTAGCCACCCTTCCCTTACAAAACCTAGAAATTCAGTTTCAGTTCAATGACACTTTAGAATCTGGAGTTATGAACAAATCACAGTCAGCATCAATTTTCATGCGATCAGCAAGACATTTTATTGTTAGACCTCAAACGAAATTTAGAAACGGAGGATTAGAGCAACTCCATAGTAAGACCTTAACTAGAAAACCTTTATAGGAGATAGACTCTACCCGGATAGAGCAAATACACCAATAATAAAAAATTAAGGTAAAAAGGGACACACAAAATTTAACGTGAAAAACCCCTTAACGAATTTAGGAAAAAGTTGCAAGCAAGAATATAAAACTTTCCACTATAGAAAACAAAGATTACAAGAGGAAGATTTTGCAATTCACAATGAGAATTAATACACAAAGTTATGGGAAAGAGATTTTAGGATGTTTAAAACCTTAAACATATGTTTTCTTTATATAGCTTTAAATGAAGTTTATACTCTCACCCACTTCTGATGTGAGATAGAAAACCAACAATCTCCCACTTAGAGATTTGATTGAAAACCAATTAATCTCCACACCGTTCTTTCTATCTTGCCATTTTTCTACTATCTACGTCTCTGTCAAGCCATACAAGGATCCATACCATATGAATTTATCATTGTTGATTGACTTCGTTAGTGTATCTGGTAGATTCTCTTTTGTGTGAATTTTCTGTATGTCAACACTTCCATCTTCCACCACTTCGCAAATAAAATGATATTAAACTCCTATGTGTTTAGTTATGGAATGAAAAACTGGACTCTTTGTAATATGCAAGGCATCCAACTATCACAATACAAAAGAATTTTCTCTTATCAGTGCCCAAGCTCCTTTAAAAACTTTTTTATCCAGATTGATTCCTTGCAAGCTTGTGTGGTTGTCATATGCTCAACTTCTATTATAGATAGTGCTACAATTGTCTATAGTTTAGACACCCAACTCACAACTCCTCCGGCAACTGTAAACACATAACCTATAGTGGATTTTCTTCTATCAAGGTCACCTGCAAAATTAGAATAAACATAGCCTTTGATAATAAATTCATATCCTTTATAACATAAAGCAGCTTCTGAAGTCCTTTTAATATATCTCAGGATCCTCTTTATAATGCACCAGTGTTCTTGACTAGGATTTGCTATGTAACGACTAATCACTCCCACTACATGTGAAATGTCTGGTCTTGTGCAAATCATAGTAAACATTAAACTTCCTACAGCTGATGCATACAGTACTCGAGACATCTCCTTCGCTATGGTTTTTACTTGAGGATAACTTAAAATTAACAAGAAAAGGGGTAAAGCTTGACTTACAATCTTGTATATTGAAGCGTTGCAAGATTTTTTTTCAAGTAATTCTTTTGAGAAAGCCAAATCTCCCTATTATTTCTTTCTCGATAAATTTACATCCCTAGAATCTTGTTTGTTAGTCCTAAATCCTTCATTTCAAACTCCCCAGTTAACTGTGCCTTCAAATCTTGAATACGATCTTTGTTGGGGCATATAACCAACTTGTTGTCAACATAAAACAATAATACAGTGAAATTATTATTACTAAACCTCTTAAAATATGCACAAGGGTCTACATTAAATATGTTAAATCTAAGACTCATTATGAAGGAATCAAATCTTTTGTACCAACATCTTGGAGCCTATTTTAAACTGTATAAAGATTTGTTCAACCTACAAACCAAATTCTCTTTCCCTGGTTCTTCAAAACCTTCTGGTTGATGCATGTAAACTTCTTCTTCAAGATCTCCAAGAAGAAACACAATCATTACATCTAATTTCTCTTCTTTCTGAGCATATTCTTTTACCACCAACCTTGCAAGATACCGCTCCACCTGATCATCACTGTTACGTTTGATCTTGTACACCCATTTGTTGCTAGTGGACTTTCTCCCTTGTGGTGGTGGCTTAAGCCTCCATGTCTTATTCTTATGAAGAGCTTCTATTTTTTCCTACATTGCTGCCATCCAAAGTGATGCATCTGAGTTATTTGTTACTTCTCAGAATGTTGATGGTTCTCCATATTCTATTAGAAAACAGTATGCAACATTGCCCTCTATAATATAATCAGACTGCTAGGTTGGGCCAATTCTCCTTTCATGAGTTGACCACTGAACTTTTGTATTTTCGTATTCAACTGGTTCTTGCTCCTTGTGATCTAATATAGCTTTAGTATAATCTTTTTGTTCAATCTTCCTTTCTTCCTCAATCGTTACAACTTTATAATTGTCTTTAGACGTGCTATTTTGATCTTTCTATTACAGTTTATCTTCTGCAATTATGACATCTTTGCTAATGAAAAGCTTTTGGGTAGTGGGATCCCACAGTCGATACCCTTTAAGTCCATCAACATATCCCATAAATCTACATTTTTTAGATTTTAGATATAGTTTTGTGATATCTTGGATATTATACATCACGAACAGAAGACTTCTAAATGTTTGTAACTGAGAATAGTCTACTGGTTTACCTGTCCATATCTTTATTGGTTTCTTCAGATCAATCAATTTTGTTGGTGATCGATTAATCAAAAAGCATGTGGTCTTTACTGCTTCTGCCCAGAAAGACTTTGTCATACTTATAGTTCTCAATATGGCTCTAGTTCTTTTAATTAGAGTTCTATTTATTTTCTCTATCACTCCATTCTTTTAGGAGTGTGAGGCACCGTGAATTGATGTTTGATGCCTTCTCGATTAGAAAAAACAATAAACTCATCACCAATATATTCTCTACCATTATCAGTCTTGAGGCACTTGATTTTCTTCCTCGTCTTTAACTCAATTTATGGTTTAAATGTTGTGAATGTTGGAAATACATCTCCCTTTCTCTTGGTATGATACACCTAACATCTTCTGGAGTAACTATCAATAAAGATCACACAGAACCTTGCTCCACCCAAAGATATAACTGATGCTTGCCATACATAAAAGTGAATCAATTCTAGAATATCTTTACTTCTAGAATTAAATGCATTAAAATTCAATCTATACTACTTACTTGTAACGTAGTGCTCACAGAAGGGTAATGATACCTTCATGAGATTAAGGAGTAGTTTCTGCTCAGCAAGAATCTTCAACCCTTGTTTTGACATGTGGTTAAGTTTACTGTGCCAAAATTTTGTTGCATTTTCTGCAAAACTAATTGATGCATTTGCTTCCATATACGTCTCTTCTATAAGCTTATATAAGTTTGGAGTTATCCTTTCTCAATTCATTACTACAATTGCTCCTTTAATCACCTTCATAACTCTATTTTGAATGGAGGTCTTGCACCCAATTTCATCCAATTGTCCTAAAGATAATAAATTCTTCTTCAAGCCCTTCACATATTGGATATTTTGAATCATGTGAATTGTACCATCATACATCTTCAACTTGATGGTGCCAATCCTAGCAATCTCCAAGGTATAGTCATTTCCCATGTACACAAATCTTGTAGATATAGATTTATAAGTATGAAACCAATCTCTACAAGGAGTCATATGCCACATTGCTCCTAAATCCATTATCCAAACATCAGCGAGCTCTACTTTGTCCTTAAACACCATTGATAATTTACTATATAAGATTTCTCCATTGGCAACACATCCTTGAGAAGTTGATGCTTCATAGCCCTTGTCTCCACCCTTCATAAATTGACATTCACTTTTAAAGTGTCCTCTTTTGCTACAGTTGTAACATTGAAGATTTTTCTTACTTCTATATTTTGACCTTCCTTGTTTCTGATTCCACTTTGTTTGTGACTCTCAGTGGAATCACGCTTTATTGACTGTCCTCTCGTCATTGATAAGGCTTCCGCTTGATGCAAACTTGTTAGCTTTTCTTCCTTATTGATGCGTCTACTTTCTTCTTTAAGAACCAAAGCAGCAACATCATCAAATACCAAAGTATCTGTGAGGACATTATTGGTTAAATTTATGATGAGTTAGTCATATGATCTAGAAGACTTTGAAGTAGAATATCTGTATGTTTGATTAGATTTACATTATGTCCCAACTTCAAAAGTTGAGAGCATAGAGAGGTCAGAGTATTGATATGCCCTATTATTGAAGTAGATTCATACATTCGAAATGTGTAGAATCTCCTCTTCAGAAAAATTTTGTTATGAAGAGACTTAGTTTTATATAACTTTATAAGATGATCCCATATCACCTTGGCTGTTTTCTTTTCCTCTACACCTTGAAAAATATCATCCAATAGACCAAGATGCAAATATGACATGACTAAGCATCTATTTGTTTCCATTTGACGTCATCTATGAAATCCGTTAGCTTACCACTGATGGCCTTCATGCAGTTATCTTTTACTAATACTTCCTTCATCTTCAATTTCCATAACGAGAACTTTATCTTGTCAAACTTTTTAATATCAAATTTGGTTGAAGTTACTTCTATCACAAGAACTGACTATCACTCTCTCACATGAAAAAGGGAAACTACCTTCAGTTACCTCCACTTAGCATGTAATAAGACTGTAGTACACCAGGAAAGTTCCCAGGAAAGGTTGGAGGGGTCACAAATGATCGCACTTAAAACTCAGTCTCCTTAGATAGAGCTTTTCCTGGACATGCACTCAATCACCTCAAATACCAATAAAAAAATGCCCAAAAAAATGACAACAAGCAATCGAGAATCGAACCACCCTTAAACTGTAAGAACACTAAAGAAAAACTCGTTTTCTGATATGGAAGATCATATTATGCTGCAACTACAGAGCATACTTAAGCAATCATTGGGCTCTGATACCATAGATAGGAGATGGACTCCACCCGAATAAACAAAACATACCAATAAAATAAATTGAGGTAAAAAAGGATACACAAGATTTAACATGAAAAACCCCTTAATGAATATGGAAAAAAAACCACAGGTAAGAATAGAAAACTTTCCACTATAGAAAACAAAGATTACAAACGAAAGATCTCACAATACACACCAAGAATTAATACACAAGGTTATGGGAAACAGATTTTGGGATGTTTAAAACCTTAGGCACATGTCTCTTTATATGGATTCAAATGAAGCTTATCCTCTCACCCATTTCCGATATGGAATAGAAAGCCAACAAACCCAAAGCATTCACAGTTATTTAAAAAGAAAGATAGATTTATGAAGTAAAAAGAAAGATTTATTTGCTTTTTCTTTCAAGGAAGATTTTGTTGGAGTTGATGACTTAAACAGTTTTTCCATTCCTCTTACTGCAAAATGAAACCTTTGGACTTGTATCACTATCATCATCAACTTTCTTGGTTTTTGATTTTCCAACAGATTCAATTTTAGTTGCTCCTTTCAAAATTCTTTTGCTTTTTCTGTTATCATCTTCAGACTCTTCTTCATTTTCATTTTTCTCCTCACTTTTGGAATGCCCAAGTGCCTCAGTATCATGTTTCTCTGGAATTCAATTCTTGTTTCCCTCTTTTACATTTTCATCTTGCTCTTCCTCTTCTTTTCATCATCTAATTCATCCTCTCTATCATATGTACTCTTTTTTCTTATTTTTGATGCATCCTAATCCTTCCTTCCACCTTAAAAAAATGTCAAAATTATATCATGACAAAACTGTTGGGAAATCGGGACGAAATTCGATCCTGACTATAATGGAATAATTACAAAACTTTTTTGTATTTTGATTTCCCAAAATTCAAGATTACTTTAATTCTATAAATTGATTAACAAATAAAGCATAATAAAATATGAATTTTAGTTTGTCTGTTATTCCACAGCTTGATTATGTCTAATTTCTATTACTTTTAGTTTCCTTCATATCTTGATTTTAGTTACAAATCCTTGTGTTTTAATCTAAATGTGAGATTAATTGAGTGAAAATGGTGTGAATATTGCATGAATGTTAATTGGGTTATTTTGTGAATTTTGCATTAAAACACCGAAGTCACGTAATTTTTGCATTAAATATTATGCATGGTGGTGACTTAGTGATTTTATGTCACCACTGTGCATGGTTAATGCATGGGGGTGACAAGGGAGTCACACCCGTGCATGGGGATGTCACACCCGTGACTCCCCATGCATGAGTGTGATAAAAGGAGTCACACCCGTGACTCCCTATGCATGCCCTTGAGAAGTTTTAACATTAATTCTGACTTTAATACATGGCAGCTCATGACATTAAGGCACGCAACCCTAAACCTAAAGAGAGGTTAATAAAAGGAGAGAGGGTAGCAGCTGAGGGGATCATCTTTCATTCATTCACTCACACAGAGACACAAAGGGAAGGCATAGATAGATAGAGGAAAAGAAGATAAATAGAGACGAGAAATAGATATAGTTTGAGAAGGAGAAGAAGAGAGCAACAACAGAGAAGTCGGAGTCAGGAAGAGAGGCTGAAAGCGAGAGATGGAGTTAATCTTGAGCAAAAATTCAGTTGGAGGAGAGCAACTGAAGCAGAAGGCAAGAGCCAAAGATGAAAGTTGAGAGTGTAGAAGACCTCCAGTATCTCATTATTCGACCCTCTGTTTGCTTATCTCATCCTTATATGTTGCTTGTTTCTTTGAGTTTACTGTTCTGTTAGTATTAACTGATTTATACTCTTGTTAGCTTAATCATTGTTGCTTGTTATCTTGTCATAGTTCATTTAAGTAGTTACTGGGTTGTTATCTTCAAACTTCTGTCGGCAGTAATATGGGATTGAAGTATTTGAGTATGATGAACCATGTGT
Source organism: Erythroxylum echinodendron (assembly GCA_027575705.1). Lineage (NCBI taxonomy): Eukaryota > Viridiplantae > Streptophyta > Magnoliopsida > Malpighiales > Erythroxylaceae > Erythroxylum > Erythroxylum echinodendron. Next base: position 8,436 of record JANZXR010093996.1, read on the forward strand.
ATGATATGATGGGCTGATCTCTTTTTTTAAGAATTAATGTAGCTATTTAGTTGAATATACATGATTGGGTTATGGATATATTGTCTTATTTATTTTTGTGGTTTTTAAACTGAATGTATGTAATAGAATGGCGAAACTTTGAATCATTTTAGTGTTAAATGAAGATTCAAGAGATGAAGTTTAATATGGATCGTGAAACTATGGACACTTAGGTTAAGAACTAGAAACACATTAACTTAAGTGGTAATTGGTAGTCGTGTTTTCATTATTAATTCGGATAATAACTTATTGAATACGAAAGTTAAACTAGTTTATTATTCAAATCGATTTAGAACCTAACTATTAATTTTAGTATGACAATAATCCAATCATTTTCCTTTAATCATGCATAGGAGATTAACTTAGTTAAATTAATTCTCAAGATTTTTTTCACTTCGATTAATCTAATTGTCTTTCCTCCCATTTGATTCCGTCTACTTTTCAAATTAATTTCGTAATTTTCCTTAAAAGCTTTTACTCAACAATCGAATAGAATGTTTAGAAATGTATTGTTTTATTTTTATTTTTAATTCAAAATTAATTTAAGTAGACCAATTTCACCTCTGTGGGAGACAACTCTGGGTTATCAACTACAACTATCTTGTATACTTGCGAGTAGGATAGCCTAGGTCTCTTTAGAACCTTTTGGGCATAACAATCATATTCTTGTCGTATCCTTTGAACCGTTTTTGAAATCAATCAATCTCAACCACCGTAACCAATATCTAATATTAATCCGTATTTATTAAATATTTCATATTTAATCATAATGTTTTTCAAACTTTATAATCAAGTTCAACTTAATTAAAATATCTTAACTCTTTTTAACTCATTCTTTATGTGAGACCAAGGATATGAATATCGTTCTATATTGGCCAAAACGTACTATACCAACCACAAAATATAACGATATTACTCTTCACGGTACCAGCCTTGGGTACCGGTTAGTACTGTAATTTTTATCGATATCGATTGGTATTCAAAATATTGGTCGAATGCCAGTCAGTACCGTAAAGTTTGAAATTTACAAGGACTAAATAACAAAACAAAAACAAAGACGCTAAACCTCCCCCCCCCAAGCAATCGACTATTGCTCTCACTTATCTCCTCTCGATTTTTTCTCTCTTCCTCTCAACTCTTACCGTTCTCTCGCTCATAGATGCCACCTCTGGCCACCATCGTGACATCGCCTCTGTCTACCATCATGACATTACTCCTGCTCAAGTGGAAACCAAAATTTTCATATCTGGTTTTCACTTGACCCACTGAAGCAAATAGATTGTGATTTTTTAATGTATTTTTAATTGGTTTTTCTACTTTTGAGTTGCATTTGTGATTTGTGAATGTTTGGATTGAAATTTGGAATTGAATGAAAAGCACAGGTTTTGTTTTATCTGGTGGTTTGTGTTGGATCGCCTATGGCCTGGGTATTCACAATACGCAGCGAAATGGACCATATTACATAACAAAAAGTATAATCGAAATTTCACAACATGTATGAAATTACCTCTTGACGCGGATTGGTATTTGTTTTTCTAATTTGTAGACGCTGTAGTGCGCGAACGTCCTCTACTATTATCCACACGAGGATGAACGATCCGTGCAGCGATTAATGTATGTTAGCACGATCTAAAACACTTTTGAACACCGCATAATTTTTCTCTCGGAAGAAGAACGAATAACTAGGGCTAGGTGGCTAGGGTTTTCGTATCATCTCTAATGAGACGAATAACTAGGGCTAGGTGGCTAGGGTTTTCGTATCATCTCTAATGAGACATAAGTTCTCTATTTATAGAGAAACCCTAATCCCTATTCCT
>JANZXR010094027.1:0-10289 GCA_027575705.1 Erythroxylum echinodendron
TAATTTTAAATTTATATGACTAATAATATATTTTTATGAAATATTTTATTTACTAAATTTATTTTATTTATATTTTCCTATTTTAATTTAATATTTTGTTATTTATAATTTTAAACTTATATAACTAATAATATATTTTTAATTACTTATACAACAATTAATAGTTTATTAAATCATTGAGCTTTTTACTCATTTTATCTCTTTTCAGCAACTACAACCGCACTTGCCAAACAGCTATTTTCACATTTCAGCAGTTACCAAAACAACAATCCCAAACACATAAGTACTTATTCTTAATAAGTACTTATCATTTTAGCAAGTTGATTTCAGCAGGTTATCAACCGCCATCGCTCTCCTAAACCAAACCTAAGTCCCTTAAATGAATAATAATGAAGGCATGCGAGTATTTGGTGTGGTCGTCCGAAAGAATGTATTTATATTCAAGTTGAAACTAACGAGAGTTAGAGATTGATAAAAAGTGTTGGTAAGTAGGGGAGTTTGGAGTTCTCTACATGCGTAATCTTCTTCTGTTAAACAAATTAACTAGCTTTTCTATTTATCTTGGTTTTCTTAAACAGTCCAGCTACAATTGTTCTTCCCAAGTTCACTATCCATATCACTTACAATAACTGTGTGAACTATTGCCATAATTTTAATTAATTAATCAGTTAATTATATTTTAATTATATTATTAATTAATTATATTTTATATATGTGTTAACTATATTTTTTCCAATCAATCAATTTATTATTTTTAATTAGTCAACCAATAAATACTATTTGAATTAATTAAATATATTTTTATTACATTTAAAAGCTACAAAACTTTAAAATGTTTACTATATAAAACAATTATGAAGTAAAACATATTAAGGAATGCACAAATTTTTAAACGTGTTTGATATTTTTATTTTATTAAATAATAAATTTTATAAGTAGTAAAAATACAATATATGACATATTGTAGTAGTTAACGACAACAACAATAACACTCAGTAGTGGTCCTGCTGAATTGTGAGAATTTGAGAGGTCCAGTAATATACAACTGTACCCCTACCTGATAAAGAGGTTATTTCCGATGATTATAGTAGCCATTTAACAAAAAACATTAATCTAACGTAACTCATTATGATATTTATATTAATAAAAAAATTAATATTGCACAATTTTCCTAAAAATTAAAAATTAGAGTACTTTAGCGTCACTTTTTAAAATTTGAGTTAATATTACAAAATTAATTAAATTTTCTTATATTAACATTTGCATGTAAGTAAACCCTTTTTTTAAAAAATTAACAACATTTTATGTAAAAAAAGGAATAAAATATTCTTTTTACCTACAAAATCATTACTATGATGTTGTTAAAATTCTCCCTTATTAGATCGCGATCATGCTTAGCAAATTTAATTCACATAAGAAGATTTGTAAAATAAGGTCAAAGATCCTCCTGCACAGAATATTTAGAGAAAAGGACGGCTCCTCCTTACGGAAAAGCTATTTTTCTTTTGGTCCAAACAAGCACATCTCTAGGATTTTAAGCTATTAGATAGCATATATATGTTCTAACAAGATTCACTTATGTCTACGTAATTAATAAACAGTCTGTACGTAAACTCAAATTTAACAAATTAATTTTGAATTAAATAAATTTTGAAATGAATTCCAATTTAAAAAACTAACTGAAACGATTCAAAATTTTATTACAAAATGAGGGCGTTCTATCATTTCCTTTCAATCCCCTCTCAATGGTTATTTCTTTGGCATGTAAATGATTATGCTGGCAAATCATCTTCTGCTAATTGAAACTTAGCTCTGTAGGCCTTAATATCTAGTGAAGAGTATCTATTTACTTTAAATTTATGTGTAATTGTAATTTTAATTTTTAACTTGATTTTAAATATCTTTTTGCGATTTATCATATACATGAGTATTTTTTTTAGTCCTCTTGACAAACTTAATCAAAATACATGCAAGTTACTAAATTAGTGGAAAACATACAAGAAGCTTTTCTTCTATGTCGAATCTCAAATCATAATGAAGTTTTTAGTTGCTAATGGTCTAAACTCTTGGACTAGAACCTTTATGATATCGACACCTAGTGTCGCTTGAGATGAGGTGGTACGATAGAGATGAGACTACCAAATGGGGGACACATTTTTGACTTGTAAAGGATTTCACCATAGGGCCTTTTGTAGAATCTCAGGAATAATAAGAAAGACTGAGAGCCTCGTCAGTCTTGCAATTCTGTTTGAAAAACATGGTTAGTGATTGGAGGAAAAAAGGCCATAGAGTCTGCAGTTGGCTAATTTTAAATGGCTCACTTGTGGTCACATGGAGCGGCATCGAAGTCGAGGGGAACAAACTTTTGTTGATAGGCCTTATGTAACCGGTGATGCTTCGACATGATGTTGTAGCAATCAATAATGCGAAAGAGATGGACCCTGTATTGAGTGGAGAGATTTGTGTCGAGCCCAAAGGAGATTTACTGGTGGCCTGCATTTTCATAGCAGTTGGGTTGGTCAAGGTAAGGTACCATGGTTTGAGTGAGTTAAAACGTTCTGACATAACAAATGAAAACCTTGAAGATGAGCATGAGCCATCTTTGGTTGTTGGTTTGATCGATGAAAGCTCAAATTAGAGGGAAGAGACTTGTGGGTTACTATAAAAATTACATAATTCTAATGATTCTTTAAAGTCCAATGAAGATACTACCATTGTGACTACCGATAGCTCAACAAATGGTCAGATACCTAGCAATAATTCACATTCCACAATTATTAAGCAAGCAATATTTGACTTATGAGTTAGTATAAGACCTCGCTATAGAAAATTAACAAAAAAGGTAAAGAAAGGAACGAGAGTAGGTCAATATTAATAGTCTCTTGGAGGTCTTATAAGTGAAAGATTTTGAGTTATTTATGGTAGAGAACAAGATATGACATTAAAAGATTGAAGAATTAGTGAGATAAATTTGAATTTTACCTTCCATAGATAAGAAAATAGAGATGGTAGGTCGATTACAAAAGCCTTGTAAAGCCTACATAGGTAGTACTCTCCCACAATTCTTAGTGTAAGCAGAAGAAGATTTGTAAAAACTGAAGCAGACCTAAAGAAGCTTGAGAAGGTAAGATGAACAAACTACAAGAAAAAAAAAATGCTAGTGCTATACCCAACCCAGTTATTAATTTAAATCCAATTATAAGGTTTTTAAGAAATTAAGAAACTAGGCAATAATATTAATTGTATTATGGACACAACATATTTTATGAATGTAAAAATTTGAAAAGGTGAAGATAAAGGTCAATAATGGACTATAAATGAGTGCAATATGCTACTGAGGTGAATACAACTTTAGAAGAAACAAAAAGATGATTTTATATCACTATGATCCAATTGAGCATATAAAAAATGTGAAATTTTCTATGCTAACTATTGTTCTAACAATTCATCGAGTAGAACATTTATGTGTAAATCAAGCAAGAAGGTCACTTTTATAACATCCAAAGGTTAAAATTGGTACATTATGAAATTTTTTAAGAGAAATATTATAAAACAAAAAAATTCCAGCAATAAATAAGTCCATTAACTCTTTCACACACAATAATGGAACAATGATGACATGACATCAAAAGGCAGTTCAGACATTGCATAGGAATATAGTCAAGCTCTAAGTTTAAGCTCATTCATTTTTACTGGAGCAAAAAGTGTTACATTTCCCTAAACTTTTATAGGTTATTAACAAAAATTTAGAAGAAATGGACATACTTGCATCGAAGAGGAGTACAAATTGTTCCTCGTTTCTTGGTATGACTGAAACAACCATCTCCAAAGTCACCATGAGGAAGCTTATGAATCTGTAGAAAATAAAGTGAAAGATAGAGTTTTGATATAATGAATTAAGAAGAAAAAAGAAATGAAAATGGAAGTAGGATCTAAAAGTTGATAAAGCCCTAACAACTGTTGTGAATGGAACTTCCGATAGTCTTGTTTAACATAAAAAATCTGTAATCGATGGGAATAAAGAAATAGTAAAGCCTTCAAAGAAGTATATATGTAATAAATGCAAAGCATTGTTTCTTTTTTCCTTCAGTTAGAAAAAATGTAGAAAGTGATATAAGAGGGAAATAGTGGATTGGAAAGTAAACAAAATAGGTCTTGATTCTTCATCATGACCGGCTATATAGGAGACTCCTTCTGTAAAGCTCAGCAGAAAATTCATTTTCCATAAAGTTTTCTACATTGCAAAAACAAGAATTAGAAAATAAAAAGTAACCAAAAAATAGAGCGATTGATAAATTCTGAGCTAACGTTTTTTCTTTATTTTGAACTCATGGATAATGGAACAAATAGTAAAATGAATGATTATGAAAAACAAAAGATTGAGAAGTGGCAGAAAAAGGGTAAAAAAAACTTATCTTGAAAATTTGGTTGTTGTTTCAATACCAATCACTATGTTATCTCTCCAAAAAAGGTAAGCCCTTAAACTCTTTGCAGCCTTCTTCACGTTATCACCTTTAGCTCTCAAAAATCGTCCAATATAAGCATCATTACAGAATATCTCCTGTGATTTAGTAGAACATAAAATTAATGGCAATAGTTATTCACTCCAGTAATAATATAATCTTAAAGATAGAGAAAGTAGAAAAATGATAGGCTTTTATCTGAAATTGAACATTTTGATTACAAATAAAAAACTTGACGTCAAACATTCAAATTGAAAAGGAAGTATTCATAATTACGATGGAGAAATGAGGCAAAAATACAAAAAACTTTAAAGTTGACCCATGAAAGAAAATTAACAGTGGAAATACACAAAACCCCTCACCTGCTTCAACGAGAGAGGAGTTGGTTTTCTTAGAAACTCCAACATAACTTCATTTTTCTCATTGAGTTGATTACATGTTTATTTCTTGCCTATTCTGAAAAAAGTGAAGTAATATCAAGGGAATGAAAGAAGGGAAGATAAGTTGGAAATCTTCTACTTTATGCAACAATTGAAAACACGGGGAAATAATATAGATTAGCAGGTAGACTATAGTATTAACTCTTATCAATATGGTTTTTTTTCATTTGTTTTCTTGACAATATGATTTAATTGCTTGGAACAAGAAAAGGGGACTTGATGTGACATACATACTCCTGTTTGTTTGTTCATGTTCTTAAATTATCTTTATTTAAGCATAAATTATGGATTGATAGGAAAATCATAATTTAAGATATAGTCAGTTGTGTCAGATAATTTAATCTCAAGTTTTAAGGACGTGAGGTTATAAATGAACCGCCAACTTGATATGGGAAAATTTATGTCAGCTTGTGATCAAATCTTTTTATACTGGATTCTCCGAAGTAATTACTCCACTCAATAATTCTCAACTACTAGATATTTTCACTCAATTATTATAAAGATTTATGTTAAATAATCTATTGTTATCACCTATTAAATAATGTTGTATCTCAAAATCAACGATGTATGTATTAATGCATGCCTCTGTGTTTTTATGCAAGTACAAATTTTAGGATGGTAAGTTAAACTATTTAGTCAAGTAAAGACAACCAAAATTTATTAATCTGGGGCTTCCCAACTCAATAACTCTTATTGTTTGTGCCATGATTTCAAATTTTGGCATTTTACCTTATTTGAAAGAGTTATGGAAAGGATGAATCGATACATATTTCTCCATTTTATATCAGAAACAAACATGGAAAAAGAACATAAAATAAACATACCCATCGATGGTTGATATGGAACAAATATCCCTCTTATAGTATTAAGAAAACTAACAATATTATTTTTCTATACTTTAAGAATCAAAACGAAACTGGTATTGCTAAGACAATAATATTAGCAAAAAGCAACTAGAGTGTAGGGGCAACAAAAATATTAGTGAAAAGTAGCTAGAGTGTAGAGATGGTCGAACTGTGAAAGTTGCTAATGATTTTAGATGGGGCGGGCGATGATGATGATGAAGGATGTGTCGGCGCAGATGTTGGGACATTAATAGGTTTTGACCAACAGTGCAACTGTAATTGAAATTATAGAGGAAATAGTGTCCTCATCTTGAAGTCAGAGTAATTGGAGCAGGGTTTAGGGAATCAACAAAATAGGAACCTTGCTAACTTAAACAACATCATGAAACCCATTTGTGAAATTGAATGGTAGACATCGATCAATCAAGAAATTTTTTTTCACTAACTAGAATTTTATGCATTCATAAGACCTATATGTGATAGCTACACATCGCAAACTTACAAAAGCCATATCTTCTATAGATTTCTTAAGAAAGAATAACTACAAATAAAGGCCAGTTTCAATAAAAGGAAACATCTGACAGTTCCCGTCACAAAAGGTAAACATTCTCACTAACCTTTTCTTCATACATAAGTTCTATGTTATTATTTGCATCAATGTATTTTTCATGCAAGGCTAGGACAATTTCAGCGGCTCCTTTCTAATGTAACTACACTTGAGAGTCAAGCTGCAAGATAAATCTTTGAGTCAAGCACACATCGTGATTTGAAATATGAAAAAGTAATGCTTTATATACCGGTCATAACTATATCAATTGCAGATGATTATTTAGGAAAATCCCAAATATAATGAACTTATATGTCAAATTTTGGATATATTAATTGTAAGAATGATTGTGCCTTATCAGAATATGATATCGTTTATTATTAGATCACCATTGCATTTTGTGAGTATAACCACATTACCCATATTATTGCAACACTGCCTCTCTCTTTTTTTTGAGTTGAAAAGGAATATAAGGATAATGGTAAATTGAGAGAGGATAGTATGAAAATTCATTCCCAGCTACAAAAAATGAAAAGTGAATATCAATAGTTTAAGCATTACCTCTAAAGAAGTAAGCAACTTAAAACAACATGGAAAAAACTTTGAATGCCCATACTAGAATAGCTTTTTCTATTGGTGATCCAAAGACCTCAGGTTCTTCCCCACCCTGATAGAGAGTATTACTAGTCTATCATGATCTAATACTCTAATACTCTTAATTACTTCAATCTCTTCACAAACAGTGCCATTGTTGTTATGTGCAATGTGTTCAATGAGTAAAGAGGATAACAAAGGAGATAATTGGAATTTTTTAGGTGGATTAATCCTTCTCCCGCCAGCATAAGCATTAATAGTAGTCATCTGTAAAAGAAATTTGTTGCTATTAGTATGCATAGGAAGACAAAAGTGGAGGTTCATATCACTAGAAAATGTTTTCCAACAACAAATAATCAATAGTAGTGTAACGTCCCATTATCCCGTGATTAGGTTTAGAGCCCTAGGATACTATATATGAGAGTTCACTAAGAATTTAGAAGTGCATTTCATGCATCATATGGCATACACATATGTGAATGATGTTGACGCTCATTGAAATAATTGTACATGCATTCATTGACATTTTAAAATAATTGTACATGCATTCATTGACATTTTCTAGGTATAAGTGATTTTTAATGTGAATAAATAGTGACATTTCGAAAATTTCTGAAAATTTGGAGTATTTTGGACTAAGAAAAATATAGAAATAAGAGACAAATGAAAGTGTGACAACTGGATTAGTAATTAATTGACAAATGGACTAATTATGGAGTGAAAAATGGATCAATTAATGTGTGACATGTGGCCAATAGCTAAGTGACATTTGGTAACCTTATATGGTGGACACATGGTATACATGCAATGCAATGAGGGATGAAGACACCTGGTCATGTTTTGTATAACAATCTTTGCATGTCTTCACTGAAACTCTCCACCACCAAAAGCTCTGTTATGATTTTTCTCCATCCACCAAAATCCCTTAATTGCTCTCCCTATTTCTAGAATTTTGGCTGAACGATTTGAAGTGTAAATCAAGTAAGTTATGCTTTAAGTTTGTGTAAATGACATTAAGATTAGGTTTTAATGTTTGTAAAGGGATGCATGCATGAGTGGTGTATGTTTCCATGTTTATGGATTGATGCATGCATGAATGGTGTGGATGCATGTGTGGGTGGTGAAGGAAGAAGTAAATTCAGTAATATGGTTAACAAGATGAGTAATGAAGTGAGCAACGAAGTGAGCTGGAGCATGTTATATGCAGTGTTTTTTCTGAACATGCATTTGTATTTTGGACATAACTTGATCTGTAAATATCAAAATCAGATTGATTTTAATTTACAGTAAACTAGAAACATATGATTAAATTTTCATGGAGGAATGGAATTTTAAATCTATCCTTAAAAGTCTTGAAATTCTGCTTGAAGTTGAGAATTGTGTAATGATGTGTTATGAAAACAATCTGTAATAATTTGGTTATAACTAGTATAATACTGAACCAAAATGCGTAAATTTTATTTCATTAGAAACTTAAGACATTTTTAAACATTTTATTATAAAAAGTTGTTGCCTAAATACCTTTTTGTCTAGATCATAATGGTCATGCAAAACTGACCTAGCGCTGTAAGTCAAAATTTTGGTTTCAATTTCATCTTCCTCTTTCGACCTATTTTACATGTCTTTAAGGCATGAATTTTAAGAAACTCAAAGAATTAAAGTTTTAGATATAGTTCTTATATTGACCTCTATGAAAGTGGCTTTATAAAATAGTGACTAGAGCTTGAGTTATTTTTTTTAATACTATCTTTGACAAACCCTTATGCAAAAACCTTATATTATTTCCTTATTTTTGGAGACATCACAGCTCAAATTGGTCAAAGTATAAAACAAGAAAAATGATTTTTGATGTCTTATTATTGCTTTTGTGAAAAAATTGGCCAGAAGATATCTTGATAAGTTTATGTAGTTAATTGAAATCATACCCTAAAATAATGGATTGTTTTGATGAGAATGAGTTCAAATATGGAAATGTTGATATGTTTAAGGAATAAATGAGTTCTTTTAATGCAAACATAATCTTAAGAACATGAGAAATGTGTATAAGGAATGGATGAATGAGCATTGAAGAACATAGGGCATTTATAAATGAGAATTGGGTGAATGTATGAGTATATGTTGCTGGAAATTTTGGTGAATGTATAGATTTAGCTTGCTAAAATTTCAAATATAAAGTACCAATTGTGTGTGTTTTATAAAAAGCTTTTTTATCCTAGAAATGTTCAAGGATAAGCGTAAATATGAGTTGGTAATGATATAAAGATGTTCTCATAAATGTAATCTGATTCAAAGTCTATAAGCGATGAATTGAGAATGATTGAATGAGAACAAGGAAATTGTAGGAGTGTATAATCCCAGGAAAAAGAGTGGTATATGTATGGGTGATCAATTGAAAGTGATCAAGTGTATTAAAGAAGCATACCCAAAAATTTGTCATTGAACTGCATAATACATGATACATATATAAATGTGCTTATTCATCTGAATGTGCAATGTAGTAATATGAAAATTTATGTGATTGTATATAGAAGAGCACGTTGAGCGACCACTTCCAGACACTGCTGGGACTCCAAGGCAATAAGGTAAAGGGAGCATTTTTTAGTAACCTAATATGGTCTCATATTAAATTATTGTTGTTTACATTATGTATTGAATTATTATGTGAATGTGATTGTGCTGATTTCGGACAATTCATTATCTGAGGAATTCTATATTATGGACTGTATGGGAAGTGCTACTTGAATATGAATATGATTGACTCTATGTTCTCAACTTATATGTTGAATGCCAAACCAAGTCCGAAGATCATTGTGAATGAGAAATGTGAATGCGAACGCAGGGTATTGAATATGATGATTGAATATGTGAAATGTGTTTACTCCACAAATGCATGAAATATAAAAGTAGTTGTGACCGGAGTCGCTAATGAAAAAAGCTTAAAGCTCAACCATTCGTGGTAAAAGCCTATGGCTCAATTTGTATGATAGAGCCTGGTATCCACAACAGATACGGGATAGTATAATAGGGCCTGGCATCCACAACAGATACGGGACAGTGAAAAAGGCACTCTATTATAACAACGTAATAAATAAATTTGAGTCTCATAGACATTGCATATACATATGATATGAATAAATTGAGCAATTGCGATGTTTTGAGAACTTATGTTGTATGAAATATGTGAATGCTTATTGATGAATGTCTTACATGATTATAATAACATGATGAAATGTATGGATTTTTTAAAATGGTACAATTATGTACAAAGTGTTTTGTGATATTACATAATGAAAATTGAGATGATGTGAATTATATGATGACATAAATTGTGTGTTGCATGACAAGAGTGAACCATCGAGGATGGTTACTCAACTGAGTTCACAAAACTTAACCAAATTGC
>JANZXR010094037.1:0-10289 GCA_027575705.1 Erythroxylum echinodendron
CTTTGAGTTAAATGATTAAAGAATTTTTGCTTATTCTTGGTTATTAATGTGTTACCCACGAGCCGTCGAGCTCACACGCCCTCTTCCCTTCCCATCCACAGGCGATGAGCAAGAAAATGAGTGACCACACCAGGGACAAGGCATCACTCCCAATTACTTTTGTTTTTGAAGCAATATTTTTGTAACAAAGCTTTAGTTGCATTTTTGGAGCAAAAGTCATTGTTCATGTAGTTTTCTTTTTAATTAGAGATTTTGAGACTTTGGTGTGTTGGGATAAGAAAATGCCCACTAAAGCTTTGTAAGAATTAATGCATATTATGATATTAATGAAAGATATGCAGATTTTATAATTTTTGTGTTATTTGTTTCCAACGGATTACCTTTTTGTGCTGTTGCAAATTTCCCATAAGGATAGATTTTATGTGTACAGATTTTGAGGAAAATTCTGGATTGATTTCGATCAAATTGGTTAAGTAGTCTTCTTGGAAGTTATATAGGATTTACATAGCTTTCCAATGATGTATCATATACTGTTTTTGGATATGGGAGTTGAAAGATGTGGGTTGTTGAAGTTTGGTGCAAGTGCTGTCAAATTGCAAGTTTCTGGACAAAACTTTTGAGTAACTTTTTGACCCTTATAGAGTTTGAATTTGTCCTTAGGTCTTCATAAAAGTTGTGGATTATTCTTTTATCTTTCTGATGATATGAAGTATGAGATTTTTGGCCCATGGAGTGGAAAGTTATGATGTTTAGAAATTCTGATGCTGTTTAAGATGCTTTTATCAGGCAGTCTCTTTGCAGTGGTTTTTAACTCCTTTAGAGACCAAATAGGTTTTTGCATCCTTCATGGAAGTTGTAGAGTTTCCTTTTAAATTTTTATTGATACCAAATTTACAAATTTCAGAGTTCTGAGTAAGAGGTTATGGATATTTGAAGATGGACTGTCGTTTTGAGCCAATCCAGGGTTGGCCTTGCAGCTCATCGTGAGCGCGCGGATCCAGCGCGCGCCTCACGATCGCGAGGGGTCGGGAGTGCACGTATCCAGCGCACGCTTCGCACTCCAAGGGAGTCACGAGCGCACGTTTATCCGTGTGTCTCGCGGGCGCGAGACGCTCGCAGTGCGACGAGGTATAGGTGAAATTTCTGATTTTCCTTTCGGATTCTGACCTCTCTCTGCTCTTTTGGCCATAACTTTTTCTTCCAACCTCCGATTGACCTGATTTTGGAACCTTTGGTTTTCTAAGACATTTTTATACCTCTCCATGAAAATTTATGGCTTTTGATATTATTTTTGAAATTTATGGATTAAATCAAAGTGAAAGGTTCGGATATTTTTCTGAACAGACTTCAGTCTTTTGGTGATATTTTGATCTATAGAGCTCCAATTGAGTTGATTTTTTATTGCTAAAAAAACTAGATTCATGGAGCTAAAATTTTTCTGAAGAAATCAAAGATCAATTTAGGCCTTATAAATTTCAATTTCAGGTGTGATTTGGGTGTAGTATTTCAGTCTCAGCTTAAGTTTAGCCCGGAAGTATTTTGGCCAATACTTCTTTATTTTTTGAACCAAATTGAGTGTTTTGGTGTCGTTAGAACCTTAATGCAATGAGAAACAAATATTATAAAGAAGTCTTATTGAAATTCCTTTATGACATACCTTTTAATTCTGATCGGAGGTAAGTGAAATGAGGTTGTTTTGAGATTTGACCTGGTGGAGAATTCCTCCCTTATGGGATGCTCGTCTAGATGTCACGTAGGACGTCAGGCTCGTAACTCACCAGGGTGGGGTTCCAACATCATAAGTTTCTTATCATGATTCAAGTATATCTCTAGCAGAATTGATTAATATTATGAATGCTAATACTTTGCAATTGCTACAGGATGTGTAACAATTCCAGTAGGATGGATGCCAATTTTGATGTGATAAAAGGTCTGGCATCCAAGATGTGGAGAGTCAACAAGATTCAGGTACATCTCTAGAAGAATTGATTAATATTATGAATGCTAATACTTTGCAATTTTAACAGGATGTACAATAGTAGTTCTAGCAGGAAATGATTTAAGTCCATCAAGATACAATATCTAGACTCAATAACTTGGCAAGCCAAAAGGGTGAGACGACAAGAAGGATCGACTACCTAGAGTCGCAAAGCAAAGAAGAGCAGCTATATCAACCTGAGGTATAGCCAATGGACGTTAACGCGAAAACCTTATAGAGTGATTAGGAGTTTGAGAATCTTGAGATGACTTCTCAAGGAATTGCTTGTGTGGAAGAAGTTAAGGAGGAGCTTAAAGTGGAAAAGTCATATCATTTAGCTCGAAGGTAAGTACTGAGTCTATGATTATTTTTTAGACTAATTCTTCACCTTTACATAGCAGATTGGAGGAATTAAATGAGGAAAAAAAAGGCAAAGAGACATTTAAGATACTTCCAAAGTGTAGGGACTTAGTGGAGATAAAGAGTTAGAAGATAGGGAAGATGTTGAATGGGAATAATTATCAACTAAGGCTCTATCCTGAACTATCTTACATGGAAGTGGCCCAAACTGTGATACCCGAAGATCATAATTTTATCACGTAAGGAGAAGTTTGGAGTCGAGCCAAGGACACTAAACAAGGGCGATTCTTGGGAGGCAATTTAAGGGAAGTTAATTTTTTTTCTTTGCATTTATTTCCTTTATGTATGTGTGTTCTTAGTTGTTTTTTATTTATTTTAAGTTTTTAATCAAAATGAGAAAGAGAGAATAAAACAAACAAACAAACATTTTCTCGTTTTCTATTGCTTTTAGAATTATATAGCTATGAATAGAGAATGAATTGATTAGAGAATTCCATGAAAAACTTAACATGTACTTTACTCTTGTGATTGGTCAATTTGCACTATCTTTAGAAGAGTAGTGACTAGTGATAAACAAAGCCAGTGAGATTTTGAGTCTTTATAGATTGACACATTCATATCAGTCTCATTGACTTTGATTATATGTGACCTTTATGACATATACATCCTAACTTTGCTTCAATTTTCTATTCAAGACCGCATTTTTATCACATGCATTAATATGGAAATGATTAGGCATTCCTTGCTTTTTCGAATTGCATTAGCCAAATAGCCTACCTTCTTATATGATTTTCCTTTTGATAAGCCCCATTAAGCTTTATTTGCCTTTTTTTATGCACTAATCATATTAGATGCTTAAAACCTAACCAACTGTCCTTCTTAAGCCTTAAAACTAGTGGAAATTTGTTGATTGTTGAGTTTATGGATGTAAAAAAGTCTAAGTGTGGGGGGGTACATATATGTGGGTTGGTAATAATGTTGGGATGTTATTTGATGTCATATCATTGAAATTCGCATGTTGATGTTTCTTTCAAATTTTATATGAAAAAAGGGGGAAAGAAAGGAAGAAAAAGAGAAAAGCAAAAGAAAAGAAAAGAAAAATGAAAAGAGAGAAAAAATGTTTGAATAAAAGAATCAAGGAGGAAATGCAAATGTGTTGCAAAGTTATTTATGAGTAATCTTTCCTCCTAAAGTTGTATTGAATAAGTTACTTGAGTATGTTGGATATAAAGTGGATGTTGCTTTCGATGGTCATTCTCTATAATTACAAATCAACTTTTGTGAGTGATTTATGTTTCATGTAGATTATAGTGAGAGAGCTCAAATTTGAGAGATGAAAGATCATTTTTTTCATTCATCATGGTTGATGTGTACAATTGTGAGTGAATGTTCGTTTTTGCACTTCATGCTACATTGAGTGTTACTTTTGTTTCACTAGATTTGATGGTTTTCATACTACTTGACCCAAATACATCTCACCTTACCTTTGCCCACATTACAACCTTGAAAAGTCCCCTGATCCATGATTTTGCATGTGAACCTTAGTGGTGGAGAAATGAAATGATTTGCAAAGTTATGGAATGTCATGATATTTTCCAAGTCTACCATTAAATTGCTCAGTTCTTATAAAGGTATTGAATGTTGACTGATCATGAGTAAAAGCTTGGAATGTTGAACTCTTGCTATGATTTTTGAAAGTCATTCATCTTTACTTATTATTATGTAGTTTTGGAAAATATGGAAAATGAGTAAATGTTTTTTGGTCTATGAGCTTAATTTTGATGTTTTGCCCAAGGACGGCCAAAAGTAAAGTATAAGAAAAATTAACATGTCTTTAATTGATTGTATAATTATTCCATAACACTTAGTGATTAATGACATGAAATTGCTTAAGATACTCACTTTGACTCATATATGGTTTCGGGTAAAATTTTGAAGCAAATGAGTTAAAGTGAGTCGAAGATTCATATCCACTTGTCTTTATGAAACATGAACGAGAAAGATTGGAGCAAGGAAAGATAAGAAAAAAATAAGATCATGAAGCAATATAACTCACAACTATCCAGAAAATTTCACAGCCATATAACGTGGGATACTTAGCAAAAGGAATATGGGGGCTGGATAAAACGTGACAAAGCTTAGATAATAAAACAAAGGTGTCGGCTACTAAAAGAAGAAAAGAACATCTTAGTTAACAGCTGCACTTGGAGTAAATAAAGTATGAAAGAATGAAGAACCAAAATTGCTCATAGCAATGCTAGAAAAACCTACATGGGTGTGAGAGTGCAAGATTTCTTACATAAGTGAAACACCACACACACACACACTAGCTGCCACCCCACTTTTAAATATAAAGAATACATGTTGTGTGTGACGTGAAGAGGGATAGAAAAGGATTTACAGCTTGCTTGCACAAGCAAGGCTTCTAACAGTTGTGAGAAGCCTCTCATGGGTGTGATAGCCCATGTCACATCTGTAAGGCTTTTTCACACTAATGAGAGATGACTCACGGGCGTGAGAAGGCCACATCACCTAAGTTTTTGATATAAATCTAGTCATGTGACAGTGAGGGTATTTATGAAAATTTTTGTGTGTTTTGATTAGAGTAAACTGAGAGTGATGAAGGGGTTTCAACATATAACAATGAAGAGGGTGATGGAAGCTCTCAATTGTAAAAGAGCCATGGAGGGGTAGTTGTCCTGACGTTAGTTAGAGGAGACGTTGACACCGATGACCCGATTAAGCATTCCTTCCTTATATTTGATGTTTCTTTCTCTCATTAGGAATCGATTTTGTTATCCCATGTCTATTGTTTAGGTATTATGAAAAGATGATTTGAATGCATTCATTGGATCATTTTATTACAAATTCATTGCTAGAATTTCACTATAATCTGTAATTGTTATGTTGAAATTCATTTGTAATGACTAATGATTTGTAATCATTAGGGATCACATAACCTAGGTTAAATGACCTCATCATATATGGCTGTTGTCTTGATTAATCTTAGAAGGATGCCATCTTCCTCTCTGATGAAGAACAGTAACTATGTCTTCTACCCCCTTCTTATCTCTAATCTCAAAGTTGATCTTTTAAAAGAGGAGAATCTATCTAATCAACCTTGATTTTGCTTCTTTCTTTGTCAGTAGGTACCTTAAAATTGTATGATTTGAATAAACAATAACTTTAGCATCTAGCAAATACGACCAAAATTTTTCTATAGTAAAAACCACAAATTGAAGTTCTTTTTCGATTGTAGAATAATTTAATTGAGCTGGACTAAAAGTCCTTAAATCATAATAGATGGCATGCAATGCTTTGCCCACTCTCTATCCTAGAACCACCCCTATTGCATAGTCACTTGCATAACATTTGATCTCGAAAGCGAGGTTCCAATTCAAAGGTTGAATCACCAGTGGGGATATTAGGAGCTCCTTAAGTTTGTTAAAGGCTTCCTTAAACTTATCATCAAACTCAAAGGTGACATCTTGTTATAACAACTTGTATAACAGTAAGGCAATCTTCAAATTTTCCTTAGTCTCCAAGGGTCTCCAAAATAGAAGCTCTTTGTCTTTTGTCGTCTCCTGAAACCCAAGAAAAATGAAGTCTATCTTTCTGCCATCACAATATATTCTATTTATAGTTAAAACTAGGTTTTTAGGTGCCAAGTCATAAGACTCAAGGGCATGCATGGTTGAATCACGGTCGTGAATGGCTTCATTGAAGCTCACGGTTGTGAGCTTTATGTCATGGTTGTGCATTTTCTTTGTAAATGTTAAAGACAAAGAATTTGGGCAAAAATCTCATATATTATCATCTGTGCTAAGGAGTTTATATACAAGCTTTATAGTGGAAACGAAAAATGGAACAAACTACTGACAGAGAAGCAAAATAAGGAAGAGCGTATCAAACTATTGACAGACGCAAAAATGAACAAAAGCAAAACAGAACAACGTGGGAAATATACAGGCTGGAAATAAAATGAGCATATTTGATGGTTGCTTCAGGAATGTTCTGGGGTCTTCTGTGGAGTGTCTCTGTGTTGGGCCTGGAGCCTTTATGGACATGTGATACATTGGACCCTACAACCCCTCTTTAAGTTGGAAGGTGAGTAATCCCAACTTGTCAAGTATAGTAGAAATGTGCTCTTGGGGAGAGCTTTGGTGAAAACATAGACTAATTGATAACAGGAAGGGAGGTGTGTGGTCTGAAGGAAGCCATCTTAGACGACATTACGAACTAAATGGCAGTCAATGTCAAGATGCTTGGTGCCTTCATGGAAGACGGGATTGGTGGAGATGTGCACAACTACCACATTATCACACCGGAGAGGGATAGGAAAGGGGATAGTGATCTGCAAGCCCCGTAGAATGAAGCTAAGCCATTTGACTTCACAGAATGTACTGGCCATGTTCCTATATTTAGCTTCTACTGAGGAACGACTTATGTTTTGCTATTTTTTTGTCTTCCAGGATATCAAAGATGAATCAAGAAGGACGCAAAAACCAGTGAGAGACTTGCGGGTGAATTTACAGCCTGCCCCGTTAGCATCAGAGAAAGCATGGAGTGAAGGAGTATCCGAAACCGAATAGACCAGGACCTTGGAATGGTTCCTAATAAGTATCGTAAAACATGTAATAGATCTTGCCAGTGAGAGGAGTGAGGGGCAGCAGTGAATTGACTAAGTTGTTGAGTGGCGAAAGCAATATCAAGACGAGTGAAATTCAGGTAGAGAAGTTGACCGACAATCCGTCTATATTTCTCAGGATTAGTCAATAAGGGGCTATCATCAATGTCAAGCTTAGTTCCTTGAATTATGGGAAGATCCACAGGTTTCAGATCAGTCAAGGCAATATCAGCCAGAATATCACATATATATTTTTGTCGGGATAACAACATAGCAGTTTGTGACCGAGCTATCTCAACTCCAACAAAGCACTTGGCAGGACCCAAATCACAGATTGTGAATGCACCATGCAAGAAGCGTTTAACATCATAGATCAAGTTTTTAGAGGGATTAACAATCAAAACATCATTGACATAGATAACCAGAGCAATAAAGGTATCGGTGGTACCTTTCGTAAAAAGGCAATGATCTTTATCTTGCTGAAGTAAACCGAATTGGAGTAGAGTGGAGGTGAGCTCCTTGTTCCACTGTCGCCCTGCCTGTTTGAGGCCATAAAGCCATTTTTGTAAGTGGAGAACCTGCCCCGGTTGAGTTTGATGATATCCTTAAAGTGGAACGATGTATATTTCTTCATCAAGATGCCCGTATAAGTAGGCATTGGTGATGTCACAGTGATGAATTGGTCATGTTTTGGCGGCCACCACGGCAAGTAAGGTGCAAACAAAATGTATCACACATCCATAAACTAAAAGTATCAATAACATTACAAACAAAATATTCGTTGAGATAGAATTGTAAAGATGGACCTTTCTTCGAGTTTGGTGGCAGAAAATGATGAGGTTCGAGCCTGTAGATTCCCCCAACTTCTTCATAACTTGCTATAATGGAGTTAGTATTCGGGTCCTGCAACACAACTTTGTTTGATATAAATATGACAGCCAAGTTATTTTTCTTTGCAAGTTTACAAACTGATAGGAGGTTTTGGTTGAAAGTGGGAATGTACAGAACATCTTCTAGTCGGATTGAGTCGGTTAATGCTACATTTCCTTTTTAGGTAACAGATCTAAATGAACCATCGAGTAACATCACAAGGCAAACGTTGAGTGTAAGGTCGGTGTTCTTGAGTGGGTTTTGATTGTGTGTCATGTGGGTTGAAGCTCCAGAGTCCACTATCCATGAAATGCATTCATATTTAGAGCTAACATTATCATTATGGTTAGAACATATACCTGCATAGCTATTAAAAGCTATGTGATTGGCTTCATTGCTACCTTTTCCTTTAACTAGACGCATCAACTCCTGAACTTGCCTGCTTAAAACACTGAGCTCTGACCCCTGCCCGATACTGTCACTGTTTGAACTCCCCTGCCAAGTCTCAACTGGGTTCTTAGCTACTGCTCCAGTGTATCCATTTCTTTCTTTGGCTCGTTTCTGCTTCAATTCCTTGAACCATTCAGGTTCTCCATGTATTTTGAAGCATGTATCCACAGTATGTCCCTTCTCATGGCAGTGAGTGCAATACTTGTCTTCTTTCCTCACATAACTTCTTTTTTTTTGTTCACCGAAAATCCTTCCTGGTTTCAATCTTTTTATTTCTTAGAGGCTTCACCATAAGAGCCACATTCATTTGTCCTATCTCATTAGCAGACAAACCAACAACATTTCTCTGTCTCTCAATAGTAAGAATCATCGAGTATGCTTTATTTACAGCTGGTAATGGATCATTCAACATCACTTGACTTACTACACTCCCATATTCTTCTCCAAGCCCCATTAAAAATTGGATTAACTTACTGTTATCTTCCATAGCACTATTAAGTTTACTAACCTCACACGGACAACGCCTAAAAGGCATAACACATCTTAAGTCATCCCAAAGTCGTTTTAACTTTGTGAAATAACATGTGACAGATTCATTCCCCTGCCTTAAGTTACTGATTTCTTGCATTAGTTGGTAGATTTGAGGCTCATTGTTTTCACCATATCTAGATCTTAACTCTTCCCATAGGTCCCTAGCAGTGGTGATAACGAGAAATGATTTTGCTAAATCTTTAACTATGGAGTTTAAGAGCCATGAGATTACAATGTTATCAATTGTTCTCCACTTCTTTAGTAATGTTGGGTTGTTCTCTGGCTCCTTACAGCAGCCATTGATGAAGCCGATCTTGTCTTTGGTTTGAGAGCAATAATCATCGCTCTACTCCGTGAAAGATAGTTTGTCTCATCCACCCCGGATTTTCTAAGGAAGAGATCTCGTACGAGTCAGCCTCTTCATTGTTTACGTCGGGTTGTGTTTTGGTATTGCTGGAAGTTACCTCACATTCACTAGTCATTATATATCAAGAGCCCTGATCTCTGATACCATGTAAATGTTAAAGACAAAGAATTTGGTCAAAACTCTCGTATATTATCATTATGCTAAGGAGTTTATATACAAGCTTTACAGTGGAAATGAAAAATGTAACAAACTACTGACAGAGAAGCAAAATAAGGAAGAGCGTATCAAACTACTGACAGACGCAAAAATGAACAAAAGCAAAACTGAACAACGTGAGAATATATAGGCTGGAAATAAAATGAGTGTATCTGTGGAGTGTCTCTGTTCGGCCTTGGAGGCTTTATGGACGTATGATACATTGGACTCTACATTCTTATCTCCTCTTTGCTCTAATTCTTCTCCTTCTTGTTCTATAAAGAAAATTGAGTGTGAATCTCAAAAAGATGGTTCGAAGATTGTGTTTTCAACTCACTTTAGTTATTATGGTTCCAAATTATACCTGAAACTAAATATGAACTAAAGTAAATGTATTAAACATTTGAAAGCATTAATCACTAAATGTTATGGATTAAATGTATTAAGCACATATCAGCTGTCTTTTGTTCTTGTTTTTTCATTCAATCACTACCACGTTTGTAACGCGGTTTACCAATGGCTAATTTTAAGGAGATTTATTCTAATTTATTTACAACTTTTAAAGTGATCATGAAAAGCGGCCTATAATCTATGATAGGTTCAGTGATCTCCGATAAGATCCATACTTATTTTTTCTTCTTTTTTAGTAAATCGACAAAAAACGCACCTGCTATATCTTTAAGCAGTGATATAAATTACAGAACATGCAGATGAAGGTCTACGGTACTTCCCATTTTACGGAAACAAAAGAATATATTCGCTGAATGAATGCAGAACTGTATATAATTGTTTTCAATGAATGGAAAGGAAAACAAAAGCTTATTAGTAAAATAAAAGGTTATCAGGATTTAGGATTATAGAGAAGAGAAAGGAGGGTTGGATGTTTAACTATAACGTTCTTCCAATTTTTA
>JANZXR010094047.1:0-10289 GCA_027575705.1 Erythroxylum echinodendron
CAGCTGAAGAATGTTTCCTACAACAGGCCATGGTTTGGGACCTGGTGGAAGCCGCCGTGTCTTGGAAAATGGAAACAGAACATAGATAACAAGTAGAAAAGGAAGAAGAAGAAGAAGAAGAACAGGCGGTGTCAAGAGATTTAGAAAAACACTCAAACCTACTTGGTCCATATCCAATTGGGTTATTTTGGCATGAGAGAGAGATTAAGCTTATGTCCTTATTTATAAGATTTGGAAGCAAACATCAAGTGGAACTTGTCCACTTGCCACCTTGCTCATTCGAGGACCTTTGTGTTCCTTGTAAGATGTATCCAACTTTGGCGGGTAAATTCAATAAGAAAGAGACAGAAAAGGCCGACACATCAAAGGAGGCGGGAGGACACAGTGACAACTGACAACTGACAATAATGGTGATGGATCATGGATGACCGTGGTGGAGTAGCTTTCAATAAGTTTTGAGAATTTCGGACAAATAGAGGCCTTTTAGTTTTAAAGCAATTATATTATTTAACTTAAATCAGGTTTAATAGGTCTATTTAAGAATTTTTAAATTAATTTAAAATTTAATCAAAAAATAACTCTAATTTTACCATGTTGTATGCATATAATACAATAAAATTTGCATATTTTGTATCACATTGATATTAATGTAATAAATAATAGACAAAATTTAATTATATTTTAAATTTATTTTAAATATTTTACTAACATTAAAGTTTATTTTAAATACTCCAAAATATTATGATTTAATTTATATTTTAATGAAAAATTTTATGGTTAAATTTACATTTTTTAATCATAAAAGTAAAAATAAGAAATAATAACAAAAAAATTGATATATCTTCAACAATCCATAAAAGAAAACATTATTGTGAATGTGACAAAATTACCTATGTTATTATTTTCATAATCTAAAAAGAATTAGTTGATCGAATTAAAACTTTTCTTTAAATTTATATAAAATTAACACGTGTATAAATTTGTTAATTTTTAACAAAAAATTAACTAAAATTTTAAATAGTAAATACAAATGTTTTAAAATTTTATTTACATTTTTAATAAAAATAAAATAGGAAATATTTATATAATTTATCTTCTCTTTACTAGTCTACTACTCTTGCTGTCTCCCTAATCAATTAAGAAGAAACGAAATAATTTCAACTAATCATACGAACTAATTACAAAAACTTGTTAAAAAGAATAACTCATCATTAGTGTTAAGGATGTCAATGGCTATGGTCTCAGCACGTCTATATTTTTTTAATTAAAAAAATAAAAATAGCGTTATTTTAGACTAAATGATACCATTTTGTCGAGCAGCGGGTCAGACCGAGTCGGGCCGTAGCCCGCTCGGTAGATCATAATTAGCTGGTGGCTCACTCATGACTTGTCAAATTCGGGCTAAAAATAAGCAAGGCCGGGTCGGATGAGGCCGGGCCCTCATTATTATGCCTAATTATTGTTTTATATTTTTGTGTGTATAAACTTCCGTCCGTCTATCCAATATAATATCTACAAATGAATTCCTTAGTACCTGTAGAAGGAACAATGAATCACGTGTTACAGACCTTTGAGGAATCAATTTACAAACGACGTACGAATTGAAGATATTTTGATATCATTGAAGATTTTTTTTTTTTTGGTTACTTGATATTTATATGTTTTGAAGATACTTAGATAGAGTCACTTTCACACGTGACTTTATCGAACCATCCCTTCCAAACTTACTTAAGCACGTTTTTTTATATGGATAGAACCCGCAACTGCCACTCTTAACTAAAGTTGGGAATAGTATACCAACTTTAGTATTGGATTAGATTCTGGTACAATATTATATTAGTACCAGTCAATATTAAGTATAACTTTAGATAATTTTTTAAATTTATGAAATAGTCCCTGAAATGTTTTAAAATTGTAAAATAATCTATTGATATATTATACAGTTGTACTGTATACTTTACAAATTTACATCAACTCTGTTTTCAAAAATCATAATAATAAATAATAATCACAATTAGTATGAAATAACAATAATTTTTAAATATATCACATATAAATAATAACCACAATTAATATAAAAATAATAATCATCATAATACAAATATAAAATTAAGAATAACACAGAGTATTTAAAATATTACAATAATAAAATGTCAACATTTTAATAAATAATAATTACAACAAAATATCAAATAAAAAGAACAATAAATATCTTTAACTATTACAATTTACAAAAAGAATTCATGACGAGAAAACAATCAAGTAGAAGTTAAACCTGAAACAAAAATATTTACAATTATATGACATATACAGAATTTAACATAAAAATCAAATATAAGTAAAATTAAAAGAAGAGGAAAACAAAAAAACCTTAGAGCGAAATTCAATCATTAACAAGAAGATACCCGTTATAAATGAACTGATCTCAGTTATCATTTAGTACAAAATTCTCATCATTGAGAAGAGTTTCATAATCATTATCATTCAAATTTGATGCACCAAATGACATGTCAATGCTTTCCCATCTAAGATTATTATTCAAGTCATTGATGTATACCAAATTCGGTTCTTCAGAAACCCAATCTGCTAAAAGATCAATATTATCAATGAAAATTGGATCAGTTAAACTACTTGTGTTATTAAGACTACTAATAAACAATAAAATTTAATTATAAGAAATTATATCGAAATTAATAATGATAATAACATAACTTTTCCGAAGCTTTAAATTGTAACGAACAAAAACCAAATTATTCAACCTTTTATGCTCCAATCTATTCCTTTTCTTGGAGTGAATAAATTCAAATATACTTCAGTTTCGTTCACAATCTGTTGCACTCACACATTGACTTAAAATATGAATTGCAAACCTTTTCAATTTTGAAACACCATTTCTGAATTGAGCCCACCAAGAAACTATAAGTCATAAGATAACAAAAGTAGTGTTACAAACAAAATAAAGTGATAATTAATTTTCAACAAATAAGAAAAAGGAAATAATTAATAACTACTACCTGGAGAAAGTTTTTCTCTTTGTTGAATAGTAATCGGCATTCCAAAATCTCCATAAGACAACTTATAAAACTTTATTTGTGAGCTTAAGAGATCTTACATCACGTCAATGCTAACAATTATTGTAATAGTTAAAAGCATTCCTCTGTTAACTTCAGCTTGCTTAGTAAGATCTAGTCTAAAATAGACACTATGATTCAAAAAATGCCCCAGCTGTAAACAAAGGAGAAGAAAGATGTCTTTCCCTTCTCTCATTAATGATTGAAAGATATGGTGTGTACAAAGAAGGTCTATGTTTCAGATTGAATTTGATTGCTTCTGTCGTTTTCTCCATGGCATCAAAAATATAACTCATTGTTGACTTTTCTTCACTTTCAGCCAAGCAAAGCACTCTCAATAAAGGCTCACAAACTCAGGTAACAAATTGACATTGAGACCAAAATTCTTTATCTTCTAGTATAATATTACAAATCTTCACTCCAGCATTAGATCTAACATATTGTTATGCAATCCACTTATCACTTGTAAACATTTGTCTTAACTCCTTCATCGAAACAAAAGACTGAAGTGATAAGAAATTTGTTGCAAATCTTGTTACAGCAGGACGACACAAATTCCTACCATTGGTAAATTCCTTTCTCATAAAATTCAATACCCATGCACGATTAAATGAACTTTGTCACCTTTTTAGGTTTATGCATAGCTTCATCAATAACAGGAAAATACCTAGGATCTCCTATATTCTCCAACATTAGGTCAATGCAATGTGCAACATAAGGAGTCCAAAAAAAAGAATTATACATATTCTGTAACCTTTTTCCTGCTGTTTTATAAGTGAAATTATTGTCAATAATAAACTGAACAATGTTTTTTGGCACTACTTCATTCACAACTTCATCAAATATCACAAACAAAGTCTCAGTATTTCTAATAAGGCCAGATCCATCAATAGATTTCAAAAACATAGTCATTTATAGAATAAACCAAAAAATTAATAATAGGCTCTTGTCTCCTATTTGTCCAACCTTCACATATGATTGAACATTTATAAGTACCCCAATTCACTCTTCTTTCTGCCAAATAACTTCTAATTTTAGAAACAGAACAACTCAAAAGTTTACCTCTTAAGTCATCAATCGAAGGACTTTTGTATCCCGAACTATAAGAGGTTATTGCATCCATCATATGTTGATAATAATAAGATTGAGAAGCATTGAATGATGAACTTGTATCATACCACCATTTAGCTACTGCCATATCGACATTGTGAGTCGCATCTCTTGATTGCATTACACTACGAATTGAAGGCTGGGCTTCAGCAGTTGTTCGTGGTATAAGAAACTAGTCACCTGCTTTCTTCTCTTCCTCACATCAAGTTTAGGTACTTCTTCTTAGGCCTGAGATGGAACATTGCCAATATCACTACCACTACCACCTTCAATATTATCACAATCACCACGGAAACTAGAAAATGAACTTCTACTACAAATTTCAAAATTCAACCTTTCCCTTCTATCTTTCTCATGTTGATATTTTTCAAGCAATGTTTTCATTTGCCACTTCACATCATGACTTACTTTTTATAGGGTTCTACATCTCCTTTAACCCCAGCTAAATGCTTCTTCAATCAGGTGATTCCTCCACCTTTCAAATGCTTGTTACAAAACAAACAAATTGTATGATTCTTCATACCTGGGATTAATGAAGCACGAGCCCATGCTGGATCATTATACCTTTATGAAGTAGTTTCATCAGGAGTAGCTGAACTTCCTTCCATTTATCTGTAACAAAAAATGAAGATGTTAGTTTTGTAAGAAACTAATTTTTTAGTAGTTTCATCAACAAAATTAGCAGTGCTAATGCTAAGTCCTTCATGAGGCAATGTAGCATAAATAATGTCTTTAAATCTTTATATTAAGCCTAAAGAAGTAAAGATGCATGAAACTAGAGTAAAATTCAGAAATAGATAGACTTTCCTATTGGAGAGTAGTAAAGCCTATTAGTATGGGTTTTGAGAGTTACATTATCTTGTTTTAGTGACTTCACGCAAGACTTATAATACCCACAAGGCATCCAGTTGCAGATATGTAAAAAACCTCCCACATTCAATACAATTTACTGGCTAATATGTAATTCACTGCTTTCACTATTTTTTCAACAAATTTTTTCTATGATGATTGCATGTTTGGACAACAACTAACCCAGTGGGTTGATCAAGCATTTTGTAAATGGAAGACAACGATAAATTATATTATTATTATACTTAATTAATTATTTACCCAATATCCCAACACCATTTCAATAATTTTAAGATTATGTCAATTAATTATTTATTTGAATTCTTTCCAATTTACATTCTCGGATTGTTAGTTTTAAGTTAAGTTGAAACTTTAAATCCTTTCTAACTTTTAAATCATGCATCATAAATTTAAGTTGAAACTTGAATTTTGAATTGAAATTTGAAATCCTTTCGAAAGTTTTAAAGCATACCGTGAATGACCAAAACATTTAACATAAATCAAGTCATCAATTATCAAACTACAAATGAACTAAAACCAACCGAACCATAAATGAACCAAAACAGAAAAACCATACTCCTTTCATTCAATTCAACTCCTAATCCAATCCATTATCCAACTCTAAACAATGACAAATAAAGTCACAAATGCTTCACAATTTCATTCCAACTTCTCATTCACAATCACAACACAAATGCAATTAACCAAAAAATTCTAACAGAAAGTGAAAAAAAGAACACACCCAAATAGACATTCACAATCGATGATTGGGTATTATTCCAGATTGGGTCGGGTCATGTTTCAATCTAGATATTATTCCCAGATCCGATAATTGTGTGCGTGGGTGACGGAGGACGGTTGGAGACTAGAGAGTAAACAATGGTGGTTGGTGGTTGTTGTGGAGGAAGGTTGATGGGGGTCCAAATGAGGATAGGTGGTGACTAGTTCACATGGTAGTGGAAGATCCGAAGATGAAAACCAGAGAGGTAGGATGTAGGAGCACCGCTGGAGAGGTAGGATGTAGGAGCACCACCAGGGAGTGGAGAGGACGAGAGCATGGGTGAGATAGAGAGAGGTTGAGGTGAGTTTGAGAGAGAAACAAAAAAATGAAAAAGGAGAGGTAGAGGCAGGCAGGCGTCGAGGTCAGGGGGTTGGTTATTTTGTTAAGGTTTTTTTTTTTATTTTTGCAAAATGGTCCTTGGTATTTTTAAAATTTATGGTACCTGCTAATATATGGTCAGTATTTTGAGTACCGACCAATACTAGGCGAAAACACTCGGTATCAACTAGTACTTGCAACCGATACAAAAGATGTTCATACCGTTTTGTTTTTTGACCGGTATGATACCGGCATGTATGAAACAATATCCAAAAGCTTGCTCTTAACTTTTAAGTCAAAACTAGATAAACCACATGTTACGTAAACCCTAAGCTCAAGAAATTAAAATCACTTAAAAAATTTCCTGTTGCCAATTGAACCAAATATATATATATATATATATATATATATATATAATATTAATATTAATTAGCCTCGAATGGATGGTTCAATTGGCAATATATATATAGACACACACACACACACACACCTCCTAATAAATTATTATTAAGAATGTAGCCGATAATTTATAAGTTATATATTTTGAATAAATTGATGCAAACAATAACGTAGTCGATTTGAAAATGTGACATGATTATTGTTAGATATATGTTATATATATCTACTTATTTTATTTTGTCATATTTTTATAAATTCGGCCTATCAAATTTTTTATTATCTTGGATTCAAAAGAACTAGTTGGATAATGTTCTAGATAGTGTACAATTCTATCTTACATAGATGTGGATTATGTGACTGTGGTAGCTGAAGGGTATTGCTAGAAGTTTCATTGTGAATTAAGTGGTTTTACGTGAATGTAGCAGCTGAAGGGTATTGCTGGAAGTTTTATTGTGAATTAAGTGGTTCTAAAAAATATACGCAGGTATGGCTTTGTGTTGTGAACCCATGGCTGATGTTTTTTTTTGTGTAGCATGAGTGCTTAAGTGGTGTGCGTGATGTTGTGGGGTTCTTGTTTTGATATTGAATCACTGGAGTAGCACACGATTGGAAGTGTTTTTCTTTATGCGTGTCTGTGTGTGATTTCAACCTTGGTAGATTCACGCTATTGCATTAATGACTTCAGAAGTCACTTACTTTAAACCTTCATCCATTGGAGTGGTTTTTGACTAGGAGGATTTGACATTGTGTATATGTTATGTTGGATGTTGAATATTAACTGACCAATCATGGTTTGATTCTGGAGCTGGCGTAGATCATTCTAGCAGGTGGACAATTATTCAGATTTATTTCAAGAAGCTAAACATAGGGAAGGTTCTTTTATCTCAAGTGTATTGTTAATCTTTTCTTGGTTGATTAATCACTTGAGTTATTTTTATTAATGGTCTTCCATTAAAAGTAGTAGAGAAGAATCCTCTGACAAGGTTAACACGAGCCGGTCGTGTTATTGGATGTGAAAATCTTTCACAGGAAGTGAGGTTAAAAGATACTGTCAAAGGTTGAGTAGCGTTAGCTCAGTAAAGCTTTGGATAAATCTATTGTACTTCGGTGAAAGAATTAATCTAGATGGGGGCCCCGCAGACATAGACAAGTAGTGCCAACTGCATTACCAAATTTTTGGTGTCATTTGTTATTTCGCTTTTGATTGATTTTGTTCTTATTAGTGTCAGAGATGTCTACGTAAAATTGGAAAGTTTGCGAAATACCTACACCCTACGGTTTTTCAATGATGAACATCGTTTTATTGTAATGATTACAAATCACTTGATCTAAATTAATGGGTCAAAAACTCTGGCAAGGTTTGCTAATGAAACATGAAGCTATTGCCCTAACTGAATAATGTTTCCTACAGTAGGGCATGGTTTGGGACCCGGTGGAAGTTGCAGTCTCTTGGAGAATGGAGACAAAACGAAGAAGAAGAAGAAAAAAAGATATTGGGAAATACTGTAAAGGTTGATTGTTTAAACTCAACGTAAAAGGCTCGCGAGAGAATAACAAATAAAATTTAACATATGGCATAACCTTTGTAAACAAAAGTTTATGAAATTTGGCTCAAAATTAGGCTTTGAGCCAAATCTTTAGGTGCTGATGTGAAATGAGACAAAACAAAAGACTTTCGGCTTGGTCCCGAGGAGACAGATTGCTGATGGCTGGTGCGAGGCTCTTCAAATTGTCTCTTATCTCCGGTAGGTCACAGGCTGGAGATGCACAACATGTGACTAAAGTAGGCATTAGGTCGGAGTAAACTTGAGTCACGAGTCTAAATTTTGTTTTGGTTAGCTCACGAGGTGCCTTAAGAGGGTTCTAATTATGGGAAGGCGTCTTTAAGCCATCCACACCCAAACTAATTCCCGCTCGCACCTAGTCAGCCCGTAAGGGGTAAAGTGCTGGCCAAACAGGTCTCTACATTCCCAGGACTCGAACTCGAGACCTTTGGTTAAGGGATGAGAGTGCTGAACCACTCTCACCAACCATATTTTCTTGTAAAGGCTCGGGTCAAATTATTTTGAAAACTGATTCTTTTACTTTAAAAAATATAATAATTAGATTTTGAGTGGGGTTAAGTAGTCTAGCCTAGCCGCCCAAGGTTCAAAATTATTTTAAAAAGTTTAATCTTGTCCTTAATTTTAGTAACTCAGATATATCTCTTTGATTTCAAATTGAATCTAACTCAATACAAATTTCATCCCTAATTGTGACTTGTCTAAGACTTGCAACGTATATTTGGGTAACACAATTTAGATTTCTTAAATTGGTTGGTTATTTGAATTGACCACTTAATTTTAAATTATTAGTTTATTAAATAATTTATTGGAAATATGTGATTTATAAATTATTATTTACATTTTTAATAATAATTTATTGGGTTAATTACCAAAAAAATCTCAAACTTTTGTCAAATTTTCAATTATAATTTGAACTTTAAAAAGTAACAATAAAATGACCAAAATTTTAAACTTTTTCAATTCTAGCTCGACGATAATCTCACCGCTATCTTTACTAATGTGACACTATCACGTGTCAAGGGACTCTCATTAAAGTCTGATTATTGAAACGAAGTCATTTTATGATAAAACTGAAATGATGACATTTCAACAAGAGAAAATCACACCCCTCAGTCAGTAACTTAAATCCTTCATTCTTAATCTTCCATTCATTTATAAACCTTCCACATCAAAACAACCAAGAACGTCATAAGCTAATGGAAGACCGTTAGCATATTTCACGACATCTTGGAATAGCTCCAAATGCTCGTCTGTGGGGCACTAGCTTTTAAAAGGTTTTGAGTGCAGAAGCTAGATTGCTTCTTCATCATCCAACGTCTCAGCCTTATATATTTCTTTAACTCCATGGCATATCAATAAATGTTCATCTCTAGTTGTTATGATTATCCTACTTTCATTGTCAAACTATTCACTTATTCCTGCTAATGATTTTAATTATTCCAGTTGATCTATATTATCAAGAATAACTAAGAGCCTTTTTAAGCATAGTCTATGCCTGATTTCATCCATTACTTTATAGATATCCCATATTCTCAAGTTCCAGTACAACAAAGTTTTATGAAGAAGCTTTTCCTATAAATGAGCAAGTCAATGTTTTTCATTAGTTTCCCACATATTTGGAAGAAAGTGGCTACATTTAAATTAGCGAGATAGTTTCTTGAAGGCAATTCAAGCAATAGTTGTCTTACCAATTTCCCCCATTCCCCAGATCCCAACAATGCGAACATCGTCCTTCCTCTCAACATCTAAGAACGAAGTTAGTTTCTCCAAACGTGAATCCATTCCAATAAAATCCTTGGCCAGGCTAGATAATCTACTTCTTGGTTTTCTCAATTTGCTTAATATCTCTTCAACTTAGGGATTTAGGTTATAGATTGAAAGGTGTGATTTTCTCTTGTTGAAACGACATCATTTCAATTTTATCAAGAAATGTCATCGTTTCAATAATCAAACTCACTCCTACTAATTACACTGATTTGTCTAATTAATGAGGGTTTTTTGACATGTGGTAGTGTCACGACAGTAAAGATAATGATGAGACTAATGTTAGGCTAAAATTGAAAAACGTTAAAAATTTGAACATTTTATTACTACTTTTTAAAGTTCGGATTATAATTGACAAATTGACAAAAATTTAGGCTTTTTTTAGTAATTAACTATAAGTTATTCAGTGTGTACTTAAAAGTTAATAGATGT
>JANZXR010094058.1:0-10288 GCA_027575705.1 Erythroxylum echinodendron
ACTCCAAAAATTTCAACTTCATACTTTTTAATTTATTTTCCATGCTTGATAATCTAATAAAATAATTAAAATAAAATAAAATATAAAAATACTAAAAGTGGGAACCAACACGTTGGATGCCTTCGGTAAGAAAACAACCCATTAGTACATATTTGGTATGCAA
The DNA here is from genome assembly GCA_027575705.1 of Erythroxylum echinodendron. Lineage (NCBI taxonomy): Eukaryota > Viridiplantae > Streptophyta > Magnoliopsida > Malpighiales > Erythroxylaceae > Erythroxylum > Erythroxylum echinodendron. The sequence goes on from JANZXR010094058.1 coordinate 164, forward strand.
AACAACCTATTAGTTTGATTGTTATGCACCTTCGATGAGCTAAACAACCAGTGGACATAGTCACTAGGCTTCCTCTCTGAGTAGACAACCTATTGGCATGGTTGCTGGGTAACTTCGATAAAAAGACAACCCACTGATATAGTCATAGGGCAATGTCACTGGAAAAATTTGGTGAAAAAAGAACCCTTTGTCATTGTGTTGGGCACCTTTAGTGGGCAAAAGAGCCCACTAGTACAATTGTTAGGCAGGGTTGACGAGAAAATTGTTGGATCGCTTATGGCCCAGGAATGCATAATGCGCAGTGAAATGGACCATAACACTTTAGGTCTTATGCCTATCCACACAAGAAAGCATGTTCGGGCAACGACTAATTTATGCTAACACATTCTAAAACACTTTAGAACACCGCACAGTTTCTTTCTAGAAAAGGGACGACTGGCCTTTATTTATAGAGAAGCCCTTACCCTTATTCCTAGTGGGAATAGGACAATCCTGTTTTAATAGGAATAGGATATTCCTATTCCTATTAAAACAGACATTAGGATTATGGAAGCCCAATAAATTTCGACCCATATTATATCTCATATAATAAAATCCCCACAACTTAATTTATTCTAACCCAATAAATATATCCACGTATATTTATTCATTGCCTAATAAATTAGGTCTAATAGAATAAGCCCAAATCACATCACTCTTTGTGTGCGATTTTGTAGGCTTATTTGATGTTGGCAATGGACTTGATCACACTTCAAGGCCCATAAGTCATAAACAGCCTCTATTAAGACATTATGACTACCCAAATCAAATGAGGATTGGCAATCCGATTTAACTTATAAACATGGTTGCAAACTCAGTCCCTTTGTAACATGATATTAAGATTAATCATAAAGCATGGTACATGTCAACCTTTGATTAATCATAGTTTCTTGATTCCTAAGTTGACTAACTATAATAAATGACATTGATGACTCCTCATCAATTCATTTGAGCATGGCCACGCATTTTTTCAATCAAACTTATCAAGAAGCCCAAATGATATCTCTCTCATTTGAAAGAGGTACAAATCCCATCTATGTCATTCACATCCCTCCGCATTACTCATTTAATGACCAATATAAGACTACTTATTATCTGGTTAAAGATAACTTAGTCTAATGTGAAAACATTGGATTCCTCATGTAGGGAACCATGGTGACTTCAATTCAAAGGACTAATGTCAAACCATATTGAGAATCACTAATGACATGAAACCACGTAGTGTTCTCTTTGTGGGTCGGTCCAGTATATGTTCTCTATATATCTTATTTGATAAATCATATCCATGATCAGTAAAAAGTGATCATCAATCAGAACACATACTAGCCTTAATTCATTATTGTTCCACCAATAATGATCAACCAGGGACAGTTTAGAACATCATTATAATGGTTATGGTTTTACTATCAAGTCACATACTTCATGATATAACCTAACACTATTCATGGAATGTAAATCACATTACATAAAAAAATACATGCATATATAAAAAGAATATCTCATAATATATAAATAATAAATCAAAATGTCAGTACAAAAGTCACATATGACCATTGGCCTAGGGCACACTATTAGAAAAATAGTCTGTTGGCACAAAATTTGGTGGGCAAGTAAGCTTGTTGGCATAGTCGTTAGGCAACTTCGATGGGCAAAAAATTTATTAACGTTGTCATTGGGCTCTTTTGATGGGTGAAAAGGCCTATTGGCATTGTCATTAGGCACCTTTGGCGGGCAAAAGAGCCCATTAGCACAGTCTCTAGGCGACTTCGGTGAGCAAAACAGCATGTCAACACTATTGGTGGACATTTTCGGTGAGAAAATAGCACATTGACAATATTGTTGGGCACATTTGATGAGAAAACATCCCGATGGCACATTTGCTGGGCACCTTAGCTATAAAAAAAAGGCTTACTGGCATAGGTTTTGGTCGGTAAAACAATTCATTGACGTGGTTATTAGGCACCTTCGATGAGAAAACATCCAATTGGTAAGATTATTGGGCAACTTCGATGAGTAAACAACTCGTTGGCATAATCGGTGGTAGCTTTGGAAAGAAAAGAGACCTTTGACGTCATCATTAGGTACCTTGGGTGGGCAAAAGAGCCCATAAGCATGGTTGGTGGGTACCTTTAGTGAGAAAGTAGCCTGTTGGCATGGTTTCTGGGCACATTTGATAAGTAAAAGGACCCGTTGACATAATCACTAAGCAAATTCGATGAAAAAACGACCAGATGGCATGGGCGTTGAACACCTTTGATAAGAATACAACCGGTTGATACATCTTTGCCATGCAAAACAACCCATTGGCATAGTTGTTAAGCACCTTCTGTGAGCTAAAGAACCATCTGACACAGTCATTAGGCACGTTCACTAAGAATATAGCCCGTTGGCACAGTTTTTCGAAAGATAACCCGTTCACATAGTCGTTGGGCACTATCCTTGGACACCTTCAGTGAGCAAATAGTCTATTAGGGCAACTTTGGTGGGCAAATCATCTTGTTGGCATGATTACTCGGTAATTTTGTTAAGCAAAAAAATCCACTGGCATTGTCGTTAAGACCCTTCGATGAGATAAAATCCTATTGGGATTGTCATTAGGCACCTTCAGTGGCTAACAAAGCCCACTGTCACTATCTTTAGGCACCTTCGATGAGCAAAATAACACGCTTGCACTATTACTGGGCATTTTTTGTAAGAAAATAACCTACTGGTTTAGCCACTGTGGGTGAGAAGAAGTCTGTTGGCATTAGTCACTAGGCACCTTCTATAAGAAAACAACCTGTTGGCACATTTTTTATGGGAAAAATATCCTTTTGACACGTTCGCTGGGCATATTTGATGAGAAAACATCTTGTTGGAACAGCTTAGGTGGGCAAGACAACCTGTTGACACAGTTGTTGAAAAACTTCGTTGAGAAAATATCCAATTGGCAAGGTCGTTGGGCACCTCCAGTGAGAAAACAACCACTAGCATAGTCACTGGGCACCTTCGAAAAGAAAAGAGCCCTTTGGTATTGTCATTACAAACTTTGATGGGCGAAGGAGCCCATTAGCACCATTGCTGGGAACCTTTTGGGGGAAAGCAGCCAGTTCACACTGGCTTTAGATGCCTTCGATAAGAAAATAACCCGTTGGTACATCTTTGGTATGCAAAACAACTAGTTATCATGGTTGTTGGGCACCTTCGATGAGCTAAACAACTAGTTGACATAGTCATTAGGCATGTTCACTGAGAAGACAAGCTATTGGCACGGTTGTTGGGAAACTTTGGTAAAAAGACAACCTATTGATATAGTCTTTGGTGGGCAAAACAACCTGTTGACGTGGTCGCTGGGTACATTTGGTGAGAAAACATCCTGTTAGAACACCTTTGGTGGGCTAAGCAACCCATTGGCACCATTATGGGGGTGCCATCGATGAGAAAACATCTAACTCATAAGGTTTTTGGGCACCTTCAGTGAGAAAACAACACACTGGCACGGTCATTAGGGACCCTCGAAAATGAAAGAGCCCTTTGGCATCATCATTGGGCATTTTTGGTGGGCAAAAGAGACAATTGGTACAGTTACCAGGCATCTTCAATTAGAAAGTAGGCCTTTGGAATGGTCACTGGGCACATTTGATAAGTAAAACAACCCGCTAGCATAATCATTAAGCTATTCGATGAGAAGTTAGCCCAATGACTTAAGTAATGGACACCTTCAGAAAAGATCCTATTGGCATTGTCATTTGGCTCCTTCGGTGGGCAAAGGAGCCTATTGGCATTATCATTTGGCTCTTTTGGTGGCCAAAAGAGAGCATTGGATTTGTCTCTAGGCATCGTTGGTGAGAAAAATGGCACGTTGGCATTGTTGCTAGGCATTTTCGTTGTGCAACACATCGGCTTAGGTGTCGTTGGTGAGAAGAAGTTTATTGGCATAGTCACTGTGCACCTTCCGTAAGAAAACAACCCTTTGCACATCTTTGGTTAGAAAAACAACCAGTTGACATGGTCACTAGGCACATTCGATAAGAAAAATCTTGTTGGAACACCTTTAGTGGGCAAAACAACCTATTGGCACGGTCGCTGAAGGACTTCTATGATAAAAAATCCATTTGGCAAGGTCATTAGGCACCTTCGAAAAGAAAAAAGCACTGTAGTATTGTCATTGCACACCTTCGGTGCGTAAAGGGGCCCAATGGCATGATTACTAGGCATCTTCGGCGAGAAAGCTGCCTATTTGCATGGTCATTGGGGATCTGTAATAAGCAAGACAACCCATTGACACAAAAATTAAGAACATTGGGAGAGGAAATAGCCCGATGGCATAGGCATTGGATGCCTTTGGTAAGAAAACAACTATTTGGTACATATTTGATATGCAAAATAGCCTATTCGCATGGTCATTGGGCACCTTCGGTGAGCTCAACAACTAGTTGACACAGTTGCTAGGTACATTCACTAAGGAAACAACCTGTTGGCACAGTTGTTGTGGACACCTTCGACGCAAAAAAAAGTCCTTTGGTATTGTTGTTAGGCACCTTTGGTGGGTAAAAGAGCCAATTGGCACAACTGTTGGGCGAGTTCGGTGAGAAAACAGTCCATTCTCATAACTTTGTTAAGCAAATCAGCTCATTGACATGCTCATCAGGCAATTTCTATGAGTAAAATGATCTGTTGGCATTGTCCTTGGGCACCTTTAATGAGAAAAAGGGCCCATTGAAAGAAACCCATCAGCATTATAATTGGGCACCTTCAGTGGGCATAAGATCCCATAGGCACATTGCTAGGTACCTTCTGTGAGAAAGCAAGCCGTTGGCATAGCCACTGGGCACATTTGATAAGTAAAACAACCCCTTGACACAATTATTAAGCACAGCCGGTGAGAAAACAACCCTATGGTGCAGGCATTAGACACCTTTGCTAAGTAAACAACTCGTTGGCACGTCTTTGGTATATAAAACAATCCATTTCCATGGTTATTATGCACCTTCGATGAGTTAAACAACCAATTGACATAGTCGTTAGGCACATTTACTAAGGATACAACCCATTGGCAAGGTTGTTAGACACCTTTGATTAAAAGACAAACCATTGACATAGTCACTGGGCACTGTCCCTCAACACCTTTAGTGAGAAACGAGCCCTTTGGCATTGTCGTTGGGCACTTTTAATGGGGGAAAGAGCCCATTGGCATAGTTGCTTGGCACCTTCGAGCAGAAAGCAGCCGATTGGCATAGTCACTGGGGCCCTTTGATAAGTAAAAGAACCTATTGACGCAATCATTAAGCACAGTGGGAGAGAAAACAACCTGATGGCAAAGATAATGGATGCCTTTGGCAAGAAAACAACCTTTTGGTACATATTGGTATGCAAAACAACCCCTTCATATGGTCGCTGTGTAACTTTGGTGAGCTAAACAATCAGTGGACATAATTGCTAGGCACACTCACTGAGTAGACACCTGTTGGCATGATTGCTAGGCAACTTCGATAAAAAGACAACCTGTTGACATAGTCATTGGGCACTGTCACTGGACAACATCGGTGAAAAAAGAGCCCTTTAGCATTATCGTTGGGCACCTTTAGTGCGAAAAAGAGCAAATCAACTTATTGCGATGGTCATTGGGTAACTTTGATGAGCAAAATAGTTTGTTGGCATTGTCGTTGTGTTCCTTTGATGGGCAAAAAGGCCCATTGGCAATGTCGTTGGGCACCTTCGGTGCCTAAATGGTCCTATTGGCACAGTCTCTGGAGCATGTTGGCATAGTTGCTGGGCACTTTTGGTGAAAAGATAATCCCTTGATATATTCATTAGGCACTGTCCCTGGACACATGTAGTGAGAAACAAGGGTCCTTTTACATTGTCGTTGGGCACCTTTGGTGGGAAAAAAAGCTTATTGGCACAATTGATGGGCACCTTTAATGATAAAATAGTTCGTTGGCACAACTTTGATGGGCAAGCATGACTACTAGGTAACTTCAATAAGCAAAACAATCCCTTGTCATTGTCGTTGTGCTCCTTTGGTAGGCAAAAAAAGCCTATTGGCATTGTCATTGGGCTCCTTTGGTGGAAAAAAGAGCCCATTAGCATTGTTTTTAGGCACCATCAGTGAGCAAAACAACATGTTCGCATTGTCGTTGGGCACTTTCAATGAGAAAATAACACATTGGCTTGGGTGTTGTTGGTGAGAAGAAGTCTATTGACATAGTTTTTCGTAGGAAAACAACCCGTTGGCACATCATTGGTGGGCAAATCAACTAGTTGACATGGTTGTTGGACATATTTGATAAGAACACATCCTATAGGTATACCTTTAGTGGGTAAAACAACTCATTGGCACGGTCGCTAAAAAGCTTCAATGAGAAAACATCAAATTAGCGAGGTCATTGGGCATCTTTAAAAAGAAAGGAGCCTTTTGGAATTGTCGTTGCATAACTTTGGTGGGTAAAGGAGCCCATTGGCACAGTTACTGGGCACCTTCGGTGAGAAAACAACCTGTTGGCATAGTTGCTGGGGACTTTTGATAAGTAAAACAACCCATTGACACATTTATTAAGCACATTGGGAGAGAAAACAGCCCGATGGCATATGCATTTGATGTATTCAGTATGAAAACAACCAGTTGGTACATCTTCAGTATGTAAAACATCTCGTTCATATGGTTGTTGGGTACGTTCGATGAGCTAAATAACTAGTTGGCACAGTCGCTAGGCACGTTCATTGAGGAGACAATCCGTTGGCACAATTGTTGGGGAAACTTTGGTGAAAAGACAACCTATTGACATAGTCATTACGTATCGTCCATAGACACCTTTGGTGAGAAAAAGAGCTTTTTGGCATTGTCATTAGGCACCTTTGGTGCGCAAAAGTGCCTATTGGCATGTTTATCGGGCAATTCAATGAGAAAATAGTCCGTTGGCATAATATTTATGGGCAAATCAGCTCATTGAAATACTCATTTGGTAACTTCGATGAGTAAAACAATCTGTTGGCATTGTCTTTAGGCTCCTTTGATGAGCAAAGGGCCCATTGGATTGTCATTAGGCTTCTTTTGTAGGAAAAAGAGGACATTGGCACGATCTTTGGGCACCTTCGGTGAGTTAAACAAGTTAGAACTGTCGCTGGGCACTTTTGATAGGAAAATAACATGTTGGCTTGGGTGCCTTTAGTGAGAAAAAGATTATAGACATGGTCGCTGTGCAACATCGGTGAGCAAAATATCCCATTGACATTATCGTTAGGCAATTTCAATCAGAAAACAGCCTAATGGCACATTTGCTAGGCACCTTCAGTGACAAAACAACTCTCTGACACATCTTTGGTAGGAAAACAACCTGTTGGCACATTTGGTGAGAAAACATTTTGTTAGAACACCTTTTGTGGGCAAAACAACCTGTTGGCACAATTGTCAGGCACCTTCGATGACAAAACATTCAACTGGCAAGGCTGATGGGCATCTTTAGTGAGAAAACAACCCGTTGGCATGATCGTTAAGCATCTTTGGAAAGAAAAGAACCTTTTGGCCTCCTTATTGGGCACCTTCGGAGGGTAAAAGAGGCTATTGGCATAGTAGCTGGGCACCTTTGATGAGAAAGCACCCCATTCGAATGGTCACTGGGCATATTTGATAAGTAAAACAACCCGTTGACATGATCATTAAGAACATTTCGTGAGAAAACAGTCTGATGATGTCGGCGTTAAACACCTACGATAAGAAAATAATTCGTTAGGTACACCTTTAGTATGCAAAACAGCCTATTGGCATAGTTGTTATGCTCCTTAGATGAGCTAAACAGCCAATCGACCTAGTCACTAGGTACATTCACTGAGGATATAGTCTATTGGCAAGGTTGCTAAGCACCTTTAGAGAAAAGACAGCCTAGTCGTTAGGCACTGTCCCCGAACACCTTCAATGAGAAAAGAGCCCTTTGGCATTGTTTTTGAGCAGCTTGGGTGGGCAAAAGAGCTCATTGTCACAATTCTTAGGCCCCTTCGAGAAGAAAGAAGCTGGTTGGCATGGTCACTGGAGACCTTTAACAAATAAAATAACACATTCACACAATCATTAAGCACATTGAGTGAGAAAATAGCCCGATAGCATAGGCATTGGATGCCTTCAGTAAGAAAACAACCCATTGGTACATCTTTGTTTTGTAGAACAACCCATTTGCATGGTCGTAGGGCACCTTCGATGAGCTAAACAACTAGTTCATATGGTTGCTAGGCATGATAACTTAGAAGACAGATTATTTGCACAGTTGTTGGGCAACTTCGATGAAAGGACAACCTGTTGGCGTAGTAATTGGGCACTATTAATGGACATCTTTGGTGAATAGAAAGCCCTTTGGCATTGTCATTGGGCACCTTTAGTGGGCAAATGTGCTCATTGGCACAATTGTTGGGCAACTTCAGTGAGAAAACAGTCCACTGGCATAACTTTGGTGGGCAAATATGCTTGTTGGCATTGTCATTGGGTGACTTCGATGAGCAAAACAATCAGTTGGAATTATCATTGTGCTCTTTCAATAGGGAAAAGGCCCCTTGACACTATCGTTGGGCACCTTTGGTGGGCAAAAGAGCCCATTGGCACAGTCTCTAGGTACTTTCAGTGAGCAAAACAACACGTTGACACTGTTGTTTGTTACTTTCGGTGAGAAAACAACACGTTGGCTTGGGTGTTGTCAATGAGGAAATAGTTTATTGGCATGGTTGCTGGGAACCTTCGGTGAGCAAAACAGTCTATTGAAATATTTCTAGGCACATTCGGTGAGAAAATAACCTGATGGCAGATTTGTTGGGCACCGTCAGTAAGAAAACAACTTAATGGCATAAGTTTGGTAAGCAAAACAACTCTATGTTATTGTTCATGAACAGTAACATAGAGGAAGTTTATGAACAGTAACAACTTTATGCTGAGGAGAATTAGTTGAATCTATGTAGTAAGTTGATGAAGAATATGCACATAAATATATGATTCTCCGCCCGATTATGATCACGGTTAAGTTTCACATTGCATGCTTTGATTACATAATTTTAAGGTGTGAGAAATGAATTTCGGTGATTCTGACCTGAGTTTTGAGTAAATGAGAGCGGTTGAGAAGGTTGATGGATTTCAATAAATGAGGTAGATGCAAGGGGAAAATTTAGAAGAGTAGAAGTATCCTATGTGATGACGTCAGAACACAGAGGCAAAGAGGAATGAAAAGTATAAGTATCCTCTATACTGACGTCAGAACACAGAGGGAAGGATGGGTAGAGTATAGAAGTATCATCGGTGATGATGTTAAAATACAGAGGACACGTCATCACGTAGAGGATAGAACGTAGAGGAAAGGAGGAATAGAGAATAGAAGTATTCGTCTGTGATGATGTCAACTTCCTCTGTGTTTTGGCTTCCTCTGTCTTTTGCTCCTCTTATCTTTGTTTTGTCTGTCTTTTGTTTCATCTGACTTTTGCTTCATTTGCTTTCTGCCCAATTGTCCGAAACTCCCTCTGTGTTACTGTTCATGAACTCTTTCTATGTTACTGTTCATGAACTCCTTCTATGTTACTGTTCATGAACTTCGTCTATGTTACTGTTCATGAACTTCGTCTATGTCACTGTTCATAAACTTCGTCTATGTTACTGATTCATGAACTTAGTCTGTGTCACTGTTTATGAACTTCGTCTGTGTTACTTTTCATGAACTCCTTCTATGTTACTGTTCATGAACTTCTTCTATGTTAGTGTTCATGAACTTCCTCTATGTTACTGTTCCTGAACTTCTTCTATGTTACTGTTCATGAATTTCCTCTATGTTACTGTTCATGAACTTCGTCTATGTTACTGTTTAAGAACTTCGTCTATGTTACTGTTCATGAACTTCGTCTATGTTACTGTTCATGAACTTCCTCTATGTACTGTTCATGAACTTACTCTATGTTACTGTTCATAAACTTCATCTATGTTGTTGTTCATTAACTTCACCTATGTTACTGTTTATGAACTCCTTCTATGTTACTGTTCACGAACTTCTTCTATGATGATGTCATCTTCTTCTGTGTTTTGCTTCCTCTATTTTTCATCTATACCTATCTTTTGTTCCATTTTTGACCCCTAAGAAG
>JANZXR010094067.1:0-10288 GCA_027575705.1 Erythroxylum echinodendron
TGTAATTGTGTGCTTGCCTATCGTGAGACCAATTATCACAAAATGCTATTGTGATGTTGTTATTGGGCATACATTAGGTATTATGTTAATGATGAACTTACCCTATCGGTTTGTCTTTATCAATGTGGTTTTTAATGCTTTGTTTAATTCATTAAATTATGTCTTTGAGTTTTCAGTATTCTATCGATATTAGCTTTAGGGCATAATTTAATGTTCTGAGTGATCTGTGTTGTAATTTGGGACCTTTAGGCAAGATTGCAATTGCATGAGAACCTAGTTGTGTTGTTTGCCCAATTGTGTTAGTTGTTGATACATTTGCTAAATCTCCCTGCATTGTATCAGTTTCCTGTTTTGAATTCTTTGGTTAAGCTAAATGGGATTAATTATGAGGATTGACTTGAATCTTTGAATCTATTTTTGGCTGTTTCAAATGCTGATGTTGCTCTTCTTAAGGATGAGCCTGCACAACCTACTGCTGAGTCTTCTGCTGCAGATAAAACTAAATATGATAAATGGGTTTATTCTAACAAGGTTTATCTGATTACCATCAAGTACGCAATGGAAAAGACTATTAAAGAGAGCATCATTGAAATTGATGATGTCAAAAATTATCTCAAGATTGTTGGTGAAAAATTCCAGAAGTTTGATAAGATTGAAAGGTCTATCTCAAGATGAAGAAGAAGTTAAGTGTCATTGCATGGTTTTTGATAGGTTCGAATCAAAGTTGCTTGTTCACTGGAATAGATTGGTTTGTTGAGTTCTAGTTTTGAAGCTTTTTCATACTTCATGATTTACAATAATAGACTTGACAAAGTCACGTTGCCAATGTTATATGTATAATTAAACAGACAAACCTATACTTTCCAGAACACAATCGATAAGCCACCAGCGGTATCCAAAGAACACCATTATACACATTAAGATTGATTCATATAGAAGGATCATAAACTTCTTCAACAAGATAAGCACTTCCAGGGGCTTCGTTGAAGAAGATGGTGAGGTCGATGACGTATTACTTTCACTAGTTTGGGACGATGATGAAACGGAGAACAAACTATTGAAAACCATGGAAAGTAAAACCTTCTCCCACTTCCATTTCTCCCTTCAGCATCTCCCTCCTCAACAATTTTTCTTCTATGGTTGCTTTTATTCTCACTAATCTCATTATTGGTCGCTCCCTGATTATTGGTATCCCTAGATCTCTCATGGTCAAGGTTAGACTTATTTATTGACAGCTCTTGACAACTGATACCTGCAAACTAGACAAAACTTATGGAGTTCCAGCCACGGTGATATGCACCTACTATGAAATTTGTGTTTACATGGCATTTCCTTTGCCTCAGTGCCAATCTCAAAGTCATACAAACACACTTAACACTACAACAACTCTTTAACTGTCATAGAGGGTAATGCCTCAATGGCTTCCTTACAATCAGGAGGAGTTCCATATCTGTTGGGATCATTCTCTTCCAAATGCTGCAATAACAGATCTAACCAGGACCCGTAAAATAATCACCTAATGAATCAATGGGACTTTAATTCTGATTTGATCATTAATAGAATCATAAGAACCTTGAACAAGGATAGATTAAAGAGATTAGTCAAAATGGCATGCTCTTGTTCTCCGTTCCTATTATTGTCCCTATATCGATCTCCTTCAGAATTCTCTGATTTAGTCAACATTCAAGCTTGAATTCCTGGAAGCAATTGTAATATGGTTACTGAACTGCTTCTCCTCCTCCTAATGATTGATTCAAGTTCACGGTCCAGTTCAATCTCTCTATCACGATGTGCCTCACTGTGAGATCTCACATTGGTTGAAAAGAAGAATGAAGTAGGCCTTATAAGAGTAAAGATATTTTTCCCCATAAATGCATTTTTCTGAGTGCGAGAAGAACAAAACCGTAAAAGTTTTAACTCGATTGGCAATTCAAAGTGGACAATATTTGTGAGCGGATGATCTAGCCTCAAATGATATCAGAGTCGGTTTCGACTCGTTATGTCAACGAAGACGCTGAACTTTAAGGGGGTGAATTGTGAGATCCCAAATTAGTTACAGAGAAGAACTAAGTACACCTTATAAGAGTATAGATACGTCTTCCCTATAAATGCATTTTTTAGAGTGTCGAAAGAACGAAATCGTGAAAGACTTGACCCAACAGACAACCCAAAACAGACAATATTTATAAATGGGTAGCCTGGGCAGTTACACTCGCCATCATCATTATCTTCATTGCTGTCTCCAAAACCCCTTCTTCTAGATCTCCTACGGTAATGGGAGATCCCCATCATGCCTAGCAAATATTGAGGGCCAAAGGGAAAGGGCACGATCTGATCGAAAATCAGTATTAGGATCCTGAATGTACTTTGGGATGTTACTCATTGCTTCAACAATTCCAGTCATGCAAAATGGGCATTTAACCTCAACCTCCGTGACGGGATTCACCATTTGAGAGCGCACGTGACACCGGTATCTTAGCTCCATTGAATCTTCCACAATTCCTCTTCTCAATCCCTTAACAATGCCCTTTTGTTAGTTTCTCTTTTTGATGTCTATATGCCAGTCTCTGTAATAAACAAGGCAACAACCATCAGCTACTGTTGAAAAATGCGACGGGATCGAAATATGGAGGAGTGCATGAGAGAGAGAGAGAAAGCATTGGGCTTAAAATAGGAGGCCCACCACCAAAATGCCCTTAGGCATTTTGATTTGGCTCCTTATAGGCTTATAAGTGCTTCTCTTCTTCTTCTTCTTCTTTCCAATGTGGGACATTCCCACTCCAATATTCCAACACTCCCCCTCAAGTCCAACTGGCCTGGCCCAGTTGTGACTTGCCTTCAATTTTTCTATTTTTTTTTCTTTTTTGTCCTTTTTTTCCTTCTTCTTGGGCTCCTTTTTTGTTGACCTTTGTGCCTGGGCTTGTATTCACTTGGAGTCTCAGAGGTCACAGATCTATGTCTGAGCTTGTACTCTTGTTGAACCTCAGAAGCCACAGGTCTATAATGCCTGGGTCTTCCTCACCGAGTCTTTCTTCACTGGACTTCAGGTATTGGGCCTTCAATCTTCCTCACTGAGCCTTTTTCATTAGACTTCATTTAGCCTTCTTCACTGGACTTCAGGTATTGGGCCTGAGCCTTCTTCATTGGACTTCAGGTATTGGGCCGCAGGACTTATCTAATCTATAAAACCCAATCTTCCAGCATCTTCATGTGTCGAAACAAAGCCGGTACGCTCTGATACCATTTTGAAAATATGACGGGCCCGAAATATGGAGGAGTGCATGAGAGAGAGAGAGAGAAAGCATTGGACTTCAAATAGAAGGTCCATCACCAAAATGCCCTTAGGCATTTTGATTTGGCTCCTTATAGGCTTATCAGTGCTTCTCTTCTTCTTCTTCTTTCCAATGTGGGACATTCCCACTCTAATATTCCAACAGCTACCCTTCCCCTTTCCTTCCGAAATTTAGAACAACAACAATGAAAAAGAAGAATCTTCAACTGCACAAACTCATCAGTAATTCAAATTTGACACGCAAACATAGAAACAAGACAGTTGTTGAGAAGGATCGGTACTTCTCCAAACCCCAACAAAAACAAAATATAAAATTTTGGGCTTACCACTTAACTGAGGAGAGAGAGAGAGAGGGGCGTGTATTGTATGATTCTTACATACATGCAAACAGACATGACATGAAAGAAAGATTCCGATAATAGGTTTGATCAGAGAGTCAACAAAACCGCGAGTGTTTGTGTACGAAATATTAATATTAATTTTAAGAAGAAAATTAATTAATAAATTATATATAGATAAATTTTTAATGTCTCGCATTCCCATTTTGCATACATATGGGTTTTCGATTATTACTCGCTTCCAAAAAAAAAAATGTTTTCGATTATTACATTCTTTTTAGTTCTCTAATTGGATGGGATCCTTTTAAATGTTCTAAAACTCATTTCATATATAAATTAATTTTAATATATGATCTTTTTATGTATAATTTTCATATAATAGTAATATTAATACTAAAAAAACTTTACTCCCAAATATGTATAAAATTTTGGGAGAATTTGTTTAAAAAGCAAACATCTTTGAATAATATCAATTGCACTTTGGAATGTATCATTTATGATATATATATTTTTTTAACGGAGGAACCCGTAGCAGTTATCCTTTGAATACGCACTAAGTAAATTTTTGAATTGGCGTAATAGTCTGTAAATCATGTCAATTGGATACTCCGCACTAGGTAGCCTTATATGATAGGCTTAATCGAGAGGGTGTAGGTAGAGAGATCCGAATTCTGAGACACCTAGTGTGCAACAGGAGGTTCCTCCACCACCTCCTCCTATGCCTCAGCCAAATCCCATGGATCTACGTTTCTTTCAAACCTTTTCTCAGGCTTTCTCATATGCTATGGGCCAAGGGTTTCAAGTTCCGATGCAAGCTCCAGTGACGACTGGACAGTATGATAAGCTCCGCAAGTATGGAGCTGTAGATTTTAACGGGACTACAAACCCTGAAGAGGCAAAAGCATGGCTGAAGAGAACCAAGAGAGTCCTAAAACAGATGAAGTGCTCTGACGAAGAGAAGTTAGACTATGCAGTTAGCTTGCTACAGAGGGATGCACTCCATTGGTGGGAGTCAGTGCCCCACAGTCAGGACATACCGCTGCTACTGACATGGAGGGAATTTTTGGAAGCCTTCAGGAGGAAATACTTCTCGAGGATTTATATCCAAGAGAAGGCTAGAGAATTTCTGAACCTCACACAGAGGAATATGAGTGTGAGTGAGCATGAGCTGAAGTTTACTCAGCTTTTTCGGTACGCGACAAACATTGTTGCTAATGAGGAGGACAAGTGCCGCAAGTTTGAGGGAGGTCTCTATTTGGGAATCAACGAGAAGGTGCTGATCTATAATTTCTGTGACTACCAGCTATTGGTAGATGCGGCCCTCCAGGCGAAGAAACTGGAGAACATAAAAAATGAAGTGAGCAGGAAGAGGAAGAATCGGGAGCAGCTTTCTAAGAAAGGGGTGAGTGCTCCAATGCCTATGAGGGGAGTGAAAAGCTCACACACACAGAGTAAGGCAGGGAGTAGTGCCTCTGCTAAGAACAAGTAAGCAAGAGCAGTGTCAGTGCCAGCCTCAACAACAGGAGGTAATAGCAGGGTGGGGAGGAGTAGATACACAAATCCCCAATGTAAGCATTGTGGGAAGCTACACAAAGGAGAGTGCTTCAAGTTACTTGGAGCATGCTTCCGATATGGGGAGAAGGGACACATGATCAAGGACTGTCCTCAGGTACCAAGGCAAGAGTGGTCACATTTGCATGCCCCAAGGAGAGTAGAAACAGTGGGATCCAGGCCAGTTACAGAAGTAGGCAATTCTGGAGCTACAAAGAAGGCTATTCCTCCAGGAAGGCCAAAGGATCAGGCTTCGTCTCAGGCTCAGGCAAGGTTGTTTGCCATGACCAGAGAGGAAGCTGCAGCCACTCCTGAATTTGTCGCGGGTATGACTTAGTTATTCAATTATGCAGTATATTTGTTGATTGATTCTGGCTCCACACATTCATTTGTTTCTACAAGCATGATATTTCATGATGTTAATTTGATGCCAATGGATAGTCCCTTGATTGTTAGTACTCACTTAGGGAGGAAGGTGATAATAAGTCAAGTGTATAAGAATTGTAAACTTTTCATTAAGGGTGCTTAATTAGTAGTAGATTTGCTACCGTTGGAATTAAATGGTCAAGATGTGATATTGGGAATGGATGCTATGGAGAAGTATCATGTGAAGTTAGATTGTAGCCTTAAGGTGGTAGAATTTGATCTAGGAAATGGAGAGAAGGTAACATTCCGAGTAGACAGGAGAACATCATTGCCAAGACTCATTTCGGCTTTGATAGCTGACAAGATGATAGAAAAAGGATATGAAGCCTTCTTGGCACACGTTGTGGACACTAAGGGAAAGGAAGAGAGGTTAGAGGATTTTCCAGTTGTAAGGGAGTTTTCAGATGTGTTCCCAGAGGACTTACTTGGTTTGCCACTGATGAGGGAAATCGAATTTGCTATCGACTTGATTCCCGGGACCATACCCATTTTCATACCACCGTATAGGATGGCTCCAGCTGAACTGAAGGAGCTTAAAGAACAGTTGGAGGAACTATTAAAGAAGGGGTATATAAGGCCAATTTCGTCACCATGGGGAGCGCCGGTTCTGTTTGTTAGGAAGAAGGATGGGACATGCGTACGTGCATCGATTACCGAAGACTCAACAAAGTGACTGTTAAGAATAAGTATCCCCTACCCCAGATTGACGATCTGTTTGACTAGCTGCAGGGAGCAAGGGTCTTTTCCAAGATTGATCTCAGGTCGGGCTATTATTAGCTCAGAATTAAGGAGTCTGATGTAAACAAGACAGCTTTTAGGACTCGTTATGGGCATTACGAGTTCCTAGTTATGCCATTTAGTTTGACCAATGCTCCAGATGCTTTCATAGATCTTATGAATAGGGTCTTCAGGGAGTATCTGGATCAGTTTGTCATAGTGTTATAGATGACATTCAGGTTTATTCCAAGAGTGAAGGGGAACATGAGGAACACCTCAGGAGAGTGTTGCAGATATTGAGAGAGAAGGAGCTTTATGCCAAATTCAGCAAATGTGAATTTTGGCTCTATGAGGTGGTATTCCTTGGACATGTAATTTCTGAGAATGAGGTACATGTTGATCCAAGGAAAATTGAAGCAGTAATGAATTAATATGCATTGACAACAGTGGCAGAAGTAAGAAGTTTTCTGGGTCTGTCAGGGTATTATAGGAGATTTATTGAGGGATTCTCGATGATAGCCGCTCCGATGACCAAGTTATTGAGGAAGAAGCAAAAGTTTATCTGGAGTGATGAATGTAAGAAGAGCTTTGAAGAGCTTAAGCATAGATTGACAAGTGCTCCAATACTGACTTTGCCTACAGAAGAAGAGGGTTATACATTTTATAGTGATGCTTCCAAGAGATGCAAGGAGAAAAGGTAATAGCTTATGCCTCACGGCAGCTAAAGCCTTATAAAATGAATTATCCTACCCATGATCTGGAATTGGCAGCAGTGATTTTTGCCTTAAAGATTTAGAGATATTATCTGTATGGGGTTCAGACGAGGATCTTTACTAATCATAAAAGTCTTAAGTACTTATTGAGTTAGAAAGAGCTGAATTTGAGACGGAGAAGATGGATTGAATTGCTCAAGGATTATGATTTGTTAATTGAGTATCATCTAGGCAAGGCAAATGTCGTGGAGGATGCTTTGAGTAGGAAATCATCAATAGCCCATGTCTAGACAATTTATCTGTCGTTATTGGAAGAGATGGCTAAGCTTAGAATAAGTTTGAAGCAGGAAGAACCTGATTGTATTGTTGCTACTTTCAGAGTGAGACCAATATTCAGAGAAAAGGTTAGGGAGTTACAAGCACAGGATGAAGAATTGAGTAAGCTCTGAGAAAAAATTAAGAATGGCAAGAAATCTGAGGTGGTAGTGAAGGATGATGGACTCATGACTGTAGGAAATAGGCTTTATATGCCAAATGTCAAGGAGGTAAAGAATGAAATACTGGATGAGGCACATAATGCACCTTATGTTATGCATCCAGGTAGCACCAGGATGTATAGATATCTAAAAAAGCATTTTTGGTGGAAAGGCATGAAGAGAGAGATAACAAAATATGTGAGCAAGTGGCTACTGTGCCAGCAAGTCAAGGCTGAACACCACGCACCTTCAAGAAAGTTAAGGCCATTGTCCATTCCTGAGTGGAAGTGGCAAAGGATAACCATGGATTTTCTGATGGGTTTGCCCAAGACCAATAGGAAGCATGATGCCATATAGGTTATTGTTGATCGTTTGACGAAGTCAGCCTATTTTCTGGCAATTAAACAGACTGATTCTTTGCATGTGCTAGCAAAAAAGTATGTTGATGAGATAGTGAGACTACATGAGATTCCAGACTCTATAGTTTCTGACAGAGATCCTTGGTTTACTTCGAGATTTTGGGGAAGCTTACAAGAGGCTCTAGGAACCAAGTTTAGCTCCCCTTTGAAATGCTGACCTGTGGTACTTTCCTAGCACACAGGATTCATAAAATTCTAACTTCTGAAGGTTTTATTCAGGGATTAGACCTTGCCTAGAGAGATGGAGCAGGCTTTTGTTGCCTGCATGACCCAACCTTGCATGCCATTGCTTGGTTGGTTCAAGGTTCCACTTTCTGAAATCTGATTTATTTCAGTTGAGCCTATAACATAATATAGACCACCCCTCTCCACTCCTCTAATGATTACTTTCCCATCCCTTAGGATTTCTCTAAGTCCATCTTTAGACCTGATCTGAAAGCCTTGCTTATCAAACAAGCTTTCAGAAAATAGATTTCTCCTTATTCCAGGCACAAATCTGACATTGCTTAAGATCTTTTTTTTTCCATCAAACATATTGATGGAAACACTTCCTATGCCCTCTATTCTTTGCTACCCAGAATATGCCATTTTAACTTTGGTAGTGACTGGTTTAAATGTTATGAACCAGTCCCTATGAGGAGTGACATGCATAGTGCACCCTGAATCAAATATCCATTCTCTACTAAGGTCCTTATAATTCTCAGTAACAGCCAAAATCTCATCACCACTAGAATCTTTAGGTTTTTCAACATTACCTGAAATTCCGCTTTCAGCTGCCTTATCCCTCTTCTTTTTCCTACAATCCCTTGCATAATGTCCCCCCTTATCACAGTAAAAGCATTTCTTGCCTTTGCCTTTTTTCTTCTTTTCATTTTCACCTTCCTTAGAGTGTTTTTCTTTGCCACTTCCCTTCTGACACTTTCCTTTCTTGCTATTTTCTTATGAGATTTCTTCTTATAGTTATTCTCTACAAACATCACTTCAGTCTCTTTCTTAAAAGGATTCACTTCAACTATCTCTTCCATTATAGAATCTAAAACTCTCTTTACAGTAAGCGATTCTCTACTAGCATGCTTAATTACCTTCTTGAATGCATTAAATTTAGAAGGTAATGCCTTTAAGGTTACTATAACTTGATGTTCCTCTGAAATTTTCTCATCTGTGTCTTCTAAATCTTGAGCTAGCTTAAAGAAGTAGTCTAGGTTATCATCTAAGGAGGCTGAAGTGTTCATCTTGTAGTTATCAAGATTGTGAAGAAGTGTCATCATGTTAGGAAGACACTTCTTGGCATATAATTCATCAAGTTTCACCCAAAGCTTCTGTGCAGTGTTACAATTCTGCACTTTTCTTATCACTGTTGGTGATAAGTGAAGCATTAACTTGCAAAGTGCAAGTTTTTGCATCTTTAGCTTCTTTATAGGATCAGTCTCTAGGTCATATTGATCATCTATACTACCATAACAATCATAAGATTCAAAAAGAGCTTGTATCTGGAGTTTCCAGATGGTAAAGTCTTCTTTACCAGAAAATACATGCATTTTCTTGCCTACCATGATTGCTATAATGTAAAGAATCTTAAAGACTTTACTTATTGACTGTTCTCGAATGAATTTTGATATTTGAAGAGTCCAAGAAATGTCCCAGGAATTCTTTAACGCTCTGATACCACTTCTGTTGGAATATTACTGCTTTACTGCTGTCTTTTAAACCAAAGAACTTGATAAAGCTTTGTTAATTTTTTAGGTATGTAAATGCAGAAAAGTAAAGAACACCAATCTTTTACTTGATTCGATAGCCTCAATTGCTATCTACATCCAACGTTCCCACTTTTAATGGTGTCTACTAGTAATGGAGAACATGAGAAAACAGTAAAGAGATTGAGTATTTAGCAACACTTGCAAGAGCCTCCAAAGCTCCCCTATTACCCACAAATTAGTACCCTAGCACTCTCTGACCTTTTTCTCACTTTGTTCTTGCACTCTCAAAGATCGAATATAATGAAAATAGAAAATGAAGTATCTGTACTGTGTTCTGTGTTTAATGCTTCTGCTTCTTTTATAGTTGAAGATGTTGGATTGCGTATGGCCCGAGTATTCACAATACGTTGCGGAAGAGACCATAACACAACACAATGTATAACCGAAAACATATAGGATGCGCAAAAATACCTTTTTGACATGGATTGGTGATTGTTTTTTGGATTCGTAGACACTGCTACACGCGAATGTCCTATACCGGTATCCACACTAGTATGTTCACATCACTCTTTGTGTGTGACTCTGTAGGCTCATTTGATGTTGGCAATGGGCTTGATCACACTTCAAGGCCCATAAGTCATAAGTGGCCTCTAGCAAGA
>JANZXR010094108.1:0-10286 GCA_027575705.1 Erythroxylum echinodendron
AACATGTACTTAATATTTTAATGAGGGATTTAAAATTTTAGGTCTCATTCTAAATAATATAATCTCATTATATTAATATATTCAGAATATAGAATTAACAATATTTAATTTAATTAATCAAATCTTGAAAAATTAAATTCAATTTTGTTTTTAAAAAATCAAATAACTTTAATCTCATTAAGGTAAAAACATACAAAGCAATAAGCTACGGAGAAGCAGCTGGATTGTGTGCTGCATGCGCCATCACAGCCCTAGGAGACACTGCCTCTTGGCATACGTGCTTGTTCTTCTCCAACTGACTTTGTCATTTTTTTTCTGATTTCTGGTCTACTATCTCGTGTTTGCTTGCTCTGCCTCTAGTCTTCATCTCTATGCCATCTCCAAAGGTATGAAAAGCACAAAGGTTTATACACATAAAACTCTAGAGAGAGAAATCTCTCTAGAGTGAGAAACCACCACTAAAGGTGGTGGTGCTCCAACCGTCGGCGGCTATACCTGCCACGGGTGGTCTCCTTCTCTTCGACAGCCATTAACCAAAATAAAACCCATTAACTAAACACACATCAATAGTCGCATTCATTGAAGCATTTGTTTCGATAAAACAACATTGATGAACAATAGGACAATTACATAAACCCAATTAAAACTCGACTTTAATGGACATAACACGTAGCCTGTAACCCAGAAGCATGGAACCGTTTCCAGTTCATAAATAAAGATCAAAGCATACATTATAGTTTGTAAACCAGAAAAGCAATGGATAAATGACTTTATGAAGACCATCTAAAACATGTTTTAGTTATGCAAATGATGAGACAACAACTCTTCAGTTTTAAAAAACATTGTACAAATGAAAACCGAAATGCAACAAAGATCAAAATATAATAATTTTCAAGAAACACATGAATTATGTTCCAAAGTTCCAGAAACACATAAAACATATCCCACATTTCCAGAAACATGTAACCATTTTACATCTCCAAAAACCCATGTAACTATTTTATATCTCTAGAAACAATTAATGCAAGCTAAATCAGTAGTCAATTAAAAATTACACATGTCCTTCCATATCCAAAAACACTTTCCAAATGAACAAGAATAAGATCATAATAATTTTTCTAGAAAAATGAAACATTCTAATTTTATTTCCAAAGACAAAACGAAGGCTTTCCAGAACATTTCTGGATAGCAAATTAGAGACAAATTTATGGAACATCTCCATAACAAGCAGAACAAAAGAGCATGAACGACACTGTTTCGAACAATACCAGAAATTAATACACCAAATTGTCAAAACAATTTTAACGAATAAATATGCAACTTTTGCATATTTAAATCAAATAAAAAATAAAACAAGCTTATAAATCACAGCTAAATCTGTTAAAGATAGCTCCCATACCATTGTTAGAAAATAAACGTAAGATTGAATCTAAGCGCAGCATAATGAATTTTAAAATATTTTCCACAAAATTAACTTTAACAAATTTAATTTGAAACATAAAATAAGAAATTAACAAAGTTATACTAACCTGTTTCGATTTCCTGTTGTAATTTTTCCTTTTGCCTTGAATCTGTCAATCCGCGAGCTATTCAATCATTCGACCTCTAATGGTATCCACATATCTATTCAGAGAAAACTCAAATCTAATTTAAGAGGAAAAATGTAAGAAGTGCTAGCTCCACATTTTCTAATTTTTCCTTTTATATGA
Source organism: Erythroxylum echinodendron (assembly GCA_027575705.1). Taxonomy (NCBI): domain Eukaryota; kingdom Viridiplantae; phylum Streptophyta; class Magnoliopsida; order Malpighiales; family Erythroxylaceae; genus Erythroxylum; species Erythroxylum echinodendron. The sequence goes on from JANZXR010094108.1 coordinate 1,710, forward strand.
AAAATTATATTTTTCATGTTCTTAGATTTTATCAAAATTACAACTAAAGTCAAACTTTAATCATAATTATGAATTGGTCCTTATAAAATCAAATATCATATATTTATCCTTAAAGTTTCTAAAACTTCTCAATTAAGTTCAACTTAATTCAAATTTTACTTTCTCCTTTATAGACCCTTTTATGTGTGACCCATTAGGTTCCTAATATGTTGGCCAAGATTATAAATTATAATTCTAATTCATAATTAGAATAAGATAAATTAAAACTCATTTTAATTTATTTTAATTCCCTAATTAAATAATTTATAACCACATATCATGATTGACGTCTAGCAATATGTCATGACCACCCAAATATTAAGAATTCCAAAGTGATTTGACTTAACCTGTCTATGCATGACTATGATGTATAAATTAATCCTTTTGTCATCTAATATTCTAATTGGAATTAGAGTATGTAATTCGTTTCTACTTTAAATAATCCAATCATGTTCGTTCGTGCTAATTAGTAAATGATTTATAATTGATATTTGGAAACAACTTTTCCAAATTTCAATTTACTTTGGCCAGAGATTCCCAAAATCATTACTAATCAAGAACAACAGAACGTTCTTCCTAATTACTTTAGGACAAAGAATTTTTTATTAATTTACTCAGCTATCTCCATATAGTTCATACTATATCTAATAACTACCGAATTGAAAACTACTCTAGGAGTTGAACATAAATAGCATCAAAATATAGTAATTCCTACATGAGATAACTTTGATAATCTCAAGTTTAAGGATCAATTATACAACCATTATAGTGAGATAATCCACAGACATACAAGTAATGTTCCATTCGAGATTCTCATAATCGGGTTAGTTCTGTGAACTTATTTTCTAATAAGCACCCACATGTTTATTTAAGTGTCTCCACGCTTTAATTTATGAGATCAATTACTTTCTTCATAAGAAATAAACAAATATATGCTAGTCTAACCATTTCATTAATACCCCGTCTTAATGAAACTACGACTAGGAACATTTTAGGAATAATACAAAAAATGCAATTTGAATCTCATAATTACAATCGCATTATAATTTCTAATTACATAACAATTATTCCATAGATTTTGTCTTTATGATTAATAATTAAATAATTAACAAATACATAAAGATAAAGAATGCCTTTTATTGAATAATAATAGTGTCAAACAAATAAATTTACAACCAAAAATAAATTAGATGCAAGGGCATAAACCAACATATGAATACTATAAGTATTTATTTGTCTAGTATGCATATATATGGGGATGCAACGTGTAATGCTCTCTTTCATTTTCGTGTTTTAATATCTAGTGGTGTGTTAATACATGGTTGCACAATAAGTTCTTGCAATCTCAAATGTGGATGTAAGGGTTTGTATCTTATTCTTAGGAGATGCATTGACATTCAGTTTTGTCTAACATATGGTATTTGATTTTCATCATATGAGTTTTAGGTTAAATTAACTATGTTATGCTTTTCATACACGTTAATTTTCTATAATTTATTAAAAATAAAATTTTCTAATATATAATTAGTGGCTTTAAATTTAATTTAAACTTAATTTTGCTTGTACAAATTGTTAGAATAAACTCATAAAATTTCTCAGGCATATTTTCTTAGTAAAATTTTTTTATTGTAAATCATTTTATATAAATTTTGTGTGTTTGTGTATCTTAGATTTCCATATTGCTAGGTATTGTCACATTCCAATATTGATTAGAGTCAATTTTATTTGAAAATCACGTTATATTATCTAGTTTACCATTGAGATTAATTAGATATTTGTTTAAGAAAATTCATTTCAATTTAAGCGATAAAATTTGCATGTAACTAAAAATTGTAGAAAATTGAGACCAATAAGAGAGGTGAATTTGTGATTTTAAGTTTTTATGGCTAGTTAAATACGCAAACTGGAAAACATATTGCACAAAAAACAAAGCCAAAGAATCAACATAACTAAATTACATAAAGGGAGGACTATTGCAAATAGAAAAGAGTGGAAGGATTGCTACTAATCACGTAAAGAATGAAATGAAATTGGCTAGGCCACATAACACATGCCAATGATAAGGATAAAGAAGTGTTTAAAATGCACATATGAAAGATTTAGAGGTACCATAGGTAAAGTGTGAGACCTTATAATTTTTGACATATTGGATTCTTATTAGTTTGTACAATTTAATACCTTGGGTAGATAAGTTTGAACTTGATATTTAATGCCTAGAAGAAATATCATTCATTAATTAGGGTGTTAGAACTTAGGGAAGATGAAGAATTTGGTAATAGTCTTGCTAGTTCAACTTGGTATCACAAATGAACACTACTTGGTATTTTAAACATTAATTTTCATAAGAATATTAGATAGATGTGATTCAAAGAATAAGATAAGATAATTATTTATAATATGTATAAAGAAACTAAGAGTATTTAGTAGACCAAAAATCCTAAACAAAACATTTTGGCAACCAAATTGCCACCCTAACTATGTGTTATTGTCATAGAACTAGGCCTTAGATCAAATCAAGCACCCTTTAAGTCAATTAAGATCCATGTAAAACATTTTTTAAAAGAGTTCTTTTATATAAATTTGTAGTTTTAACAAAAAAAGTAAAAGGAAAATGATAAAAATAGAAAACAATGATAAATAGTGGAAGAGATTATTAGAAGTGAGAGATGAAGGATTTTCATATGGTTTTGATCAAGTTTTAGGATTATAGATGCGATTGGAGATAAGAAACTACAATAATATGTAACAAGGAATATCTAAAATACGTTTTGTATGAATTATTCATCAATTATGGTTTCTAGGATTTGTTCCTTAATTTTATTTTTATCGATTATCAATTTGTATGATTTGATGTGTTATCATGATTTCATTTGTACAAAGAAAAATCATATAAACCCTATATACGGGTATAAGAGATTGGGAATTTGTATAGTTGGCAAATTTTAGGGATTCATTTTATAATTGTGTGTTTGATTATAGGTGATTAGTGACATGTATTATAGTTATGTATGGTGTATGTGAAGACAATATTATGGAGACATAATTTGTTACATTATATGTGATATATGTTTCATATCATTGTGTTGGTTCCTTATATATGATTAAATTTTCAATTCAAATTGAGCTTATGATTGTAACCCTTGAGAGGATGCTTTGTGGTTTTATGATGTGAGTATGAATAGATGGTTGGTTAGAGTTGATACTTGGTGATAAATTGGGAAAGAAACCAATTTATTTTATCAAGTGAATATTATGAGCCAAATTAGGATATAAGTTAATATTTTGTGAGGGTATAATATCCAAAGACAAATTATGACTTAAACAAATATCTTGTTAAGTAGAATTTCTAGAGTTAGATTGGGGTATAAACCAATTTGTTTATTGTGATGAACATTTAACACCTATCCTAGTTAGGTACAAGGCATTATATGATTATTTTGACACCATTAAATAATGCACATATGGTGATTATTATTTAATAGTAACATTGATTTTTATACATTTCATGTTGCTCTACTGAGAAATTTTCAAAGATCATATAAAACCATACAAGAATTGGTGATTAGAATATTATACATTTAATGGTATGGGATATTTATATTTCTTTTATTATTTTTAGAGTAATACCCTGTTGCAATTGTATTTACAAGTGAAGAACTCGAGGCAAAGTATAAGGACTAGACAAGTTTTTGAGCATGATATTTATAAAGTTTGGATTTCAAAGATATTTCTAAATAAAGACAAAGAAACTATTTTGGTTATCTTTTGAGATTAAAACTAATTTCTTATTATGTTGAGGATTATTTATATTTTTTATATGGGTTAAATCTTTGTATAATATAATTAAGTCTTGAAAACATAATTTGTTTTATTATTTTGGAGAATATTAGATATTATAAGGATATATAGGTTAGTTAGTCTTAACTTGGTCATAAGGAATATATATTTGAACCTTATCATTTGGGTGGAACTTTGTTAGGCATAAATGTTGTTGTATTAGGCTTGAGATATAACAAGTAATTAGTTCTGAAGTTAAGAATTAAGGAAGCAAGATATTTTGGTAAGAAACATGTTATTCATCCTAGTAATCTTTAAAACAAAATCATGCATTATTCCTTTAGATAAAAAAGCATGAAATATTTATACAATTTATTTTTGTGATATCTTTAATAAAAATATCAAATGTTTTATGTCAAAAAATAAAAATTCTTGGATTTTTCATACTAGGATTAGACAAGTAAGTATAGAACTTATTTCCATCCTCTAATTTGAGCAACTTATCAATTGATTACCAAGTGTCAAGTTTGAGAAGAGCAAAACATATGGAACTTACTAAATGGGGAAGCAATCCAAAGAGCTAATTCAAGGTCAATATGTTAGTAAATTCTACTAGAATTTTGTCATTACTTTATGGGATAATTATAAAAAAAATCCTTAACTTTATATAATTTTATAACTCTAGCCCAAAGTTTAAAAAGTAGTGTTAAAATGCTCCAACTTTTAATTTATTGCAAAAATAGTCTAGCTTTAGAATTTATGTTAATAGAGATGATATGGTTTACCATATCAACAAATTCACTAGACATATGGCTGATAAGTGTCCAACTCATGCCATGTTAGATAAAAATAAAAAAGTAGAAAATATAATTTCTAAAACATAAAATCTTTGTTGGAGTTTGGCATTATATGTTTTAGAAGCTTCTTTATAATCACTGGTCGTAATATTCGTGAGAGGAGGAGGATTGGAGGAACACTCTCATTCATATTTATCAAATAAAGAATAAAGAGTAGGGTCAATTTCTATTTGAGATTTATCTCACTAACAGATATAGATGATGACAATTTCTTACTTGCTCTTCTAGGTTTTTCTTTGGCTACCACATTAATGGAATCTGCTAGGTATTACCTCTATTTTCTATTTATTATACTTTGATATTGTCTGCTTTTTATTTATGGGGAATTTAATGGGAAAGAAAGTAAGAATCTTTTGATACTTTATTATGCTTTTTAGAGCTAATATATTAAGAATCACCCCATCACTCAGTAACTAATATATTTATAATTATCATCTAGCTCCGTCAAATGTTTAATCCATATTTCTTCTAACTTAAAATTATAGGAATATGTATATAATAGGCTTCAATTTAGCTCAGTTCTTCTATTTCAAATTTGAAACCTTCAATTGTACATTTTTGTGAAACACTACTTAGATTTGGCATTTTAGGTTTTGATAGTGATGATAATAAGTGCCTTTATTCTTGGTATAATAAATATGTATCTAAGATATTATGAATTTTAGGATTGATCATTTTCACCTTAACAAATGCAAAAACTTCTCATAACTTTAGTATAGTTGGTGTTATAATAATGTCTTCTGCTCTGATAATAGATTTAGGAATTCTGTATTTTTATTTGACATGAAATGAGTAGGGCATGTGCCAACCATATGTTTTTAGATTTGTTGAAGTGATAAACTATGTCAATAATATTAACTTAACTTCTAATGGTAGGCCATTTTTAGAAAAAATTAGAAGTTAGAGCATTTTAACACACTTTTTAAAGTTCACGCCAATGTTGCAAAATTGAGTAATCAATTTTTTAAATAAAAATTTCCCTAATTTCTTGACCTTATTAGATTTGCTAGTTTAGTTTATAAGTTTTATATTTTTTATATTAAATGATTTTATTAGTTTCATATAGTTATTGTTTTTAGTAAGAAATATTTTTTAGTGAAATTCGACAAGTTTAGCAAAAGACTCAAATGTGACTACCATCCTAATTTCTGGTTTAATCTTCGAGGTTCCTATTACTTTCCTATCCCTTTCTAGTGTTTCTCCCTTATTCTCTTCTCCCCTCCGTCTCTCTAACTTTCCAAGTTTTAACTAAATTTAGTAATTAGCTTGGCTCTTACCTCATTCATCCTCTTTATAACTGTCCAAAGTCCACCTACGTTAAGCTTCTATGTTTTCTCCCCCAACTCTTCTTTTTCTTCCCTTTCCTCAAGTTCCTACCTAACTTTCAAGCTCTTTTTTGTATTTCCAACCTTCCTTACATTTCTAGAAATGTCCAGTTCTACTCTTATTTCCTCAAACAATTTTCCACTTTTGATTTGGAGAACTCTTCCCTAGGTCTAGGGCTTACCAAAGAAACTCCTTCTTCTTCCCCTATTCGATCTTTGATCCCTACTAGGAAAAATTAGAGTCAAGTTATTGGAGAGAACTCTTTATCCTTTAAACTTGGATATTGTTCCCCCCCTCTTTTGACAATGGCAGAGCTATAGTTGCCATAAATATTGACATCTTGAAGGAAGGAATAGTGAAATGGGAATCAACCCTTTTAGTTTACCTCTTGGATAATAAACCCTCCTTCTCATCCACTAACTCCTGGGCTCAATTTTATTAGAAATCTTTTGGATTTTTAAAAGTTAAGCTAAATGACGAAGATCTTTTTTTTCAAATTCAATTCATCTTTCCTAGTGTAAAAAGTTATCAAGTCTGATCCTTAACACTTTATTTTGTCGAAACTTGTCATTGTTACTTTAATTGAATTTTTCAAAACTTAGGCATAATACTGAAATAGGAAAATTTTCAAAAATAGATTTATTTAAGGTTGCTTTTATTAGAATTTGCCTTTTTGACCTTTAAATATCTAATGACACTCTTTATTTAAAAAGTTTATCAATCTTTATCAGATTCATTTGATTTTTCTTAAATAAGTTAGCATAACTAATGACACTTTGTATTATGCTTTTTTAGATAATTTATTTCTTTTTTATGATTCCAAAAAGGGGGAGAAAGTTTTATAATATTAGATTTAGAGGGAGTAACGACATATAGAGGGAGTGAATTTTGAATATGTGGTGAATTTTATATACATGAGTAAATTTCTTTTATCTATATATGCGGATAATTCTTTGAATATCTCTTTTGTTTTTATGCTACATTATGATTTATGCATGAATTAAGGAAGAGCTAATCATTATCTTGATATAGATAGTTATTTGTACGCTTAATTTTATTATTGTTCTTTAATTAAGAAAAGGAGAGAATTGTTGAACCAAGAGAGGTTCTAATCGATTTTTGATGATAACAAAAAAAATACTACTAATGGGATTAATATTTTGATGAGAAGGAAGATAGTTTATCAAGTTGATAAAAGAAAAGATAAATTTTACACCTTACTAAGTGAAGACCAAGTTAATAACAAAAGAAAAACGAGGAATATTAGGCATGGTAATCTGGCCCGAGCACGACTCATCCTAACTTGAAGTCAACAGGCTAGCCAAGGTTGACTGGGTCGCAGGCCTAATTTCTTGGCCAGATTGGGCCCTGACCTGAGCCCAACTCGGCCTATGGCCCGATTAAGAGAGACAAAACGATGTCATTTTTCAAATTTTTTTAAAAAAATTATATCTGGCCGAACTGACCATACCCTTCTTTTGCCCATTGGGCTACAAGCCCCCCAGCCTGACTTACAGACAGGGCAGTCCTAGCCTATTTCCATCTATAAGGAATATCAAGGTTATTCTTTAGTTGTTAATGATAATTGTTATCTAATTTAATCACTTCAATTTTTTAAAAGGATCATATGCATAAACATTTCATTTCACTTTATGACATGTTTTTTCATTCATCAAGAGGAATTATAGATTTTGATTTTAATAGAAAAATCTATTGATCTTTCAAGCACTCTTTAAGGAACAATTTGGAAAGTGATTTAATCATAGTTGCATTACACAAATTATGAGTATTTTACGTTATTAAATTCATGTTTTTAGGTGGATTGGTTAACTTATATGGGTTAGTGGTCAATCAATATAGGTTAAAGTTGTTAAAGCTAACATATGGAAAGTTTGTTATAACATTAGCTGATGTATTGGTCAACTAATAAGATGCCTACTAATTGACCAGTGACTCAATGACTAGTGAATTTGTGCATTTAATGCACAGTCATATTAATCGACCAATGCTCTGCAATCAACCATTGTAACGAATATTTTGTGTCTTCAACAGCTAGTAAAGGTCTAAATATCCTATAAATACATGTCTTCTTATTAGTTTTAACATCAAGAAGCATTTAGGCATCTTTTACACATTTTTAAGTGTTTTTTAATCATTTAAGCATCGTTATCTCATATTTGTGTGAGTGAGCCTCTTTAAAGTTGTCAAATGATAAAGTAAGATAATTTGATTTGTAAGATTTAGTTAGGCAATATATTGTTGTACTTGGGGGGTCATCAAAGTGAGATGATGTTGTTCTTTACCTTGGAAGAAGATTATAAAAAATTTCCTCTTTACTGAAAAGATTGTACAAGGGTTATTCTTTTCCTTAAAAGAAGAATTATTGTTGGGCCTTGAAATTTTTTTTAGTAAGCATGATTTGAATAAATTTTGTAGTATTGTTTGATAGATTATTTTTATTTGGAGGTAACTATTATATTAAGTTTAGGAGGATTTAATTCATGGATTGATGGAATTAAAGTGTAGATGTTGTAAGGTGTATAAGGGCATTTTGGAAAATGACTTAAGGTTAAAAGAA